>QRDG01000573.1:0-27609 GCA_012064385.1 Puccinellia tenuiflora | reverse complement strand
GCTTCATGACTTCCTCTACGATGTGCAGATGACCACTAGAGAGAAAGGGAGTCAAAATGGTACTATAATATAAGACGGTATGATGCTAGTTTATTTCTATACTCCATAGTTTTCTTTACAGTGTATAAGCCTATACTTACTCATCTGATGTTTCATGACAACCAATGTACGCCTGAGCCACTGTCCAGAAACATAAATGGTTAATTATGAAAAATAAGATAAGGAAATTGTAGGATCATGAAACACAGTAGTTTCGTGCAATGATGCTACCTCGAGTTTGCTTGACATTTCTTCAAAGAACTTGACATAATCCTTATCCTTTCGTAAGTAGTAAATAGTGAGCTGTAATCCTCCCAATTCTGGTACACATAACCCACCTGCAGTCCAAAGGGGGAGAGAAATATATGAATCATGAAATACAATGTTTGCAGCTAGTGAGTCTTTGGATAGTGATAGTTGTGATTTGTAAAGCACAGTATGTGAAAAAGAACATGACTTAAACATCACAAGAGAAAATAACGACTAAACTATAACTCCCACAAGCCAAAATATGTTTGGTATTTTTGTACTTATCATGTCCAGAAGAAGCAACATCAACCATTACTTTCATATACCATTCTTTTTAAATCACAGCAGTTCAGTACAATTAAGTTACTGTCTGACTAGCTGAGTGTCTCTGCGCTGCAACGGATGTCATATGTGTGCTCTACCTCCCTCTACACTCTCATTTCCCCTTCAAAAGAAACTTCCGAACAAAAGATGGGGAGGAATCTAGAGCTTGTATTACAGATAAAACTCACAATATAAACATAATGCGTCCTTTGTTTGACGGCTTGTAGGGACTGACAGAATTAACCAGGTAAATGACAAACAATGTTGCAGAATAAGCAGATTTGTGTGGTTCTAACCATAAAGTGATTCTTATAATAATCTATTTGACCTTACAGTACTAATAACAATGAAAACTTCATTAAAAACCTACAAAAAAGTCAAGCAGACAAGTTGGAATCTTGTAAACAATTAAAGCACATAATTATTTGCTTGTTACCTATACCAACTAGGGTTATCAACTTAATAGGCCACACACTATGTCCTCGGCCACACTGTTCACAGATTTCAATCCAGACCTCTATGCATGGAAAGAACTTATACAAGGGAATTGCCCAAGGATTTCAACAGATCATGCCACCTGAGTAAACTTGGTCAAAAATATCATTATCGACTACCAAATTAACCCTAGTTTCCGTGTACCGAATTAGTATAAAAACATTTTGCTTACCAAGACCTTATCTGTATTTAACTAGTAAAATACAAGCAGTCGTTACTAACAGTTTTGTGTGTGTGTGTGTGCGCGTGCGTGTGTGTGTGTGTGTGTGGGGGGGGGGGGGGGGGGGGGTATTAAGTGATTAAACAACCCATGAGAGCTCAGTAACCATCATTCCTGGAAGTAACAAGAAGTGGCATATACACCGTTGGACCGCTATGATATGGGAATGGCCAAGAACAAAACAATGTCACGGAGGCCTAACAGCCTAAGTAGATGTGCAACTAATGTAAGCCTTGATACTTCCTTCGCCAAACAGAATCAGCAGAAAACTGAGTACAACTCGCGCTGCACCTAAGGGCATCTAGATGTATTGCTTAAAAACTTCAAATGTTTGTACACCGCCTTTAACAAGCATTTCGTGCTACCAATAATAAACCACATTAAAGACAGAGATGTAACTAAGTAGATAACCTGACAGCCCTCTTAACCATAAGAGCATATACAATTAAGCAAATAGACCTGGCATTTTAAAACAAACTACTTGGTTCTTGAATGCATTAACAATTAAACATACACAACCACTTACACAGCTAGCAAATTTTGTATGAGTATCATTAGATGGCGCTTACATTGGGTAGATAGTTTTTAAGACAAGACGCTGGTAGTCACCCACTTCAAACTTGTATTGACTGACAAAGTACCAATCAATAGTACCACCTTCCAGTTGCTCGAGGTGGCGAAAGTAAGCGTTGACAAGGAAGTGAAGATCATTTAGTGACACAGCGTGTTTAAGAAAAGCAGACAACTCATCATCAACTGGCAGATCTATGAGCTTCCCTGTTAACAACTGCAAACAACAAAAAGATATACGCAAATTAAGGAGACATATGATTAAATGCAAAATCATTGACATGCAGATGGATGCAGGTAGCAGAATCAATATGGTATAGTAAGTAATAAACACAATTGGCACACGGGATGCGCAGAATGTATGGGAGAGATGGGACGCGATCAACAACCTCATGAGCTTTCATGCGGTAGATTATAAGGCGCTTGTACACCTCACGCTGCGGCTCCAGGTCCAAATCGCCACACCTGACCAGAAATGCTGGCCTCGCGGACAAAATATTCTCGCATTCGAGGAAATCTGCATCCTCGACGGGATCCTCCGGATCTGGGACTCGTTGAACACATGGCGCCTCATATTTGTGTAGCCAGGTACTTCTTTACCACCCAGGAGCATCAGAGCGTGATGACCTGATACAGGCATCGGCAACCTCGCCGGTATCACTGGGAAGAGATGGGCCGAGGTACTTGCGCCTCTTCTCTCCCGTCCACTGTCCGGAATCGCCATCTTCGCCGTCGTCCAGACGATTGCAGCGAAGGAGCGGTACGTGCAGCATCGCAGATTAACAGGTCTCCTCCTCTGGACGTGGAACTGCGGGACGAGGGCAGCGTCGATGCGAGAAACAAGCTTGGTGGAGCAAATCTAGGGGAGGAGGGCGGCGGCAGGCGTGGAGGAGGAAAGAGTTAGGCAAGCTTGGTGGAGCAAATCTAGGTTGCAGATAGGGGAGGGACGGGTGACGAAGTGAGGGATTGTGTTTTCCCTTTTTTTTATGGAGAATTCTAGTAAGAAGCGCCGCACGCGCACCTCTCCCTAGCGGCGGCTGCTTTATGATGCGTGTACGCGTCGCCCGCTGCGTGTCGTCCCGCACCGTCTCGCTGGCGTTGTGTCTTCATAATCTTTTCCTTGGGCCCACTTGTAAGCCAAACCGGCGGACGTTCTCGCGAGTACACGTATTTTTTCCCGAACCGCTCTCTCCCCGGCTCTTCTCTCTCCACGCTCGGCTCCGGCGATATCCGCGGCGACTACGCATTTCTGGCCGCGCTGACCGCAGTCCGGCGGTTCCTCCTCGCCGGCGGAGAGGTTGGTCGTCGTAGTCCCCATCCTGGTTAGTCCCCGCACCTCTTGATTTGTTCGAATTCGTGGTCGATTTCGTTGGTCAGGAGCTTGGTCGGTGCCGATTCGACAACCGCTGCCGTCGGCGTCAACGTGATAGGGCAGTTTTACACCGGAGGAGAGACTCTTCGTCGTAGTCCCCGTCGTGTTGAGCTCTGCAACTCTCTAGTTTTGATGGATTTGGTGGTCGATTTCGTCGATGGGGAGCTCGTTCGGTCCCGATTCATCACTGTTGATGGTGTCAACGGGGAGGGACGGAGGGTACACGTTGTTGCTAGCATGTGTTTTTCGTTGATTGCTGGTGTAGAATTTTAGATAGACAGTGTTAGGGTTTGGGTTCTGTGGTCGAATCCAGTAGGGTGGCCATGGATTTGGTCTAGTAGCCTTGTGTTCATCTGTACAGGGCGATGCTTGATGTTGGTTGGGTGTTTGTGGCATGGGGTGGACCTGGGGACTGTGTTTTCGTGTGTATTGCTGTTGTTGATGGAGCTGTATGGTAGTGTGGTGGGTGTAATGTTGTACTGATTTTTTAGCGGTTGGTTGATTGGTTGGTACATAGGAGGAGGGGTTGATACCTGCACGACATGCTGGACCCCATTGAGGTCGATTGTGTTATATCGGTGATTTGGTTTTTGAGGTCGATTATTAGGGTTTTTTTCATGTTGGATCCTTGGGGCTGGGGTATAGAAGGGTATTATTTGGTGTTGGTACTTTTTTTTCAAATGCTCAAAACAAATTATTGGACTAATGTAGTTTATAGGATGGCTTATTTGTGCTTCTTGTTTCAGTTTCATCAAGTTGTACACATGGCGAATGTGATTTCTCTTTCTTCCCCCAACCAGGGTTAGTGTGATGGCTAGGAGGGAGGCGGCCGGAATAAAACAGGTAGTGATGTCAGGGGAAGGGGATAAAGAAGAGGCGTAATGTGAGTTGCTTGGTCCTTCCTTTTTTTGTGCAATACTAGGGTAGATGCCAAATATAGTGAAGAGCACTGATGTTGTTGTAGGAACATTTTGTTAAATAGCAGTTAAGAATCTGTTAACTACCTTGAATTAAACCTGGTAGGTATCACAAAATAATATGGTAACCAACTAGGAATAAACTGGGAATTAGCAATTAGATCATATTTTTTAACCACTAGAAAAAATAACCTGATATCTACAAGCAAATAACATGGCAGCCAATGTTGAATAGCTGATAACTACTCGCAGTAGAGAACAAGTTAACCAGCATATGGAAAACCTGATAACTATATAACATGATAGCTAGGAAGAAAATAACATGGTAGCCATTAGGGAATAACATGGTAACTATTAGTATCATAGGTTTTTTGCGGCACACCACCATGTTTTTTTATTACAATTCTTTTATATTTACCAGATTATTTTTGCAAGCTACCAGTTTCTTTGTACTGTGTTACCAAGTTTTTGTCACATCAAGGAGCTAGATTTTTTTCCTTCATTTTTGTAGTTGTTCTTTTTGTATCCCTATTTTTATTCAAGTTTTACCGGTTTCTGATGTGTTTTTTTTCCTTGCAGGATAACTCTGTAGACCGGGAAAAGGGCGTCACCACGTCCCATCATAATTGAAAGGACACGGATGTCGCTAGAGGGGGGGGGGGGGGGGGTGAATAGGCGATTTAAAATTATTACGGTTAAGGCTTGAATAAATGCGGAATAAAACTAACGTTTAATTTATCAAGTCAAAACCTAAACTAGCTAGGTTCACCTATGTGCACCAACACTTATGCTAAGCATATAATCAACTAGGTGATAGCAAGATATATGACTTTAAGCTCGATGTCTATCACAAAAGTAAATAGCATAAGTAAGAAGCTCGGGTAGAGAAATACCGAGGCACTTGGAGACGATGATTTATCCCGAAGTTCACTTCCCAATGGAAGCTAGTCTCCGTTGGAGCGGCGCGGTGTTCACCAATGTGAAAACACCGAGTAGCCTTGATATGGCACACCGTATCTCCGTTGTGTCTTACCACCAATGTGGCGAGGCACTTGTCACTATGTTTGCCGTTGAGGTTGACAACTAGAACCTTTACAAGGATGAAGCTCACTCCACAAGTTGGAGGGTCTTCACCAAATGCACCGAGCCACCAAGACTCGATGCCCAAGGCCGAGGCACACACCACAACTCAATTGGTGGCTCCCGACAATGTCTTCGTAGCTACCAAAGCTCCGAAGCAAACAAGGTTGAGCCACACTCCACAATTGGAGGCTCCCAACAAATCCCGTGAGCCACCAAGACTCCGAGAAAACAACAACCGTCTAGGGTACCAACGTGCCCTAGAGGAACAAGCTCTAGGGCACCAAAGTACCCAAGAGTAACAAGCTTCTCAACTTCACATTCCATGAATCACCGTGGAGAACTCAAACCGATGCAACTAATGCAATGGCAAGACCACACTAAGTGGTCAAGTTCTTCCAACCCGAATCCAACCAAAGCAACTAATGCTTGGGAGGGATTTGAGAGGAAGAACAAAGGAGAAACACTAAGAAACTCCAAAGATCTAGATCCAAAGGGTTCCCCTCACTTAGAGGAGAAATCGATCGGTGTAAACGCGGATCTAGACCTCCTCTCTCTTTTCCTCAAAACTAGCAAGAACTATTGGAGGGATTGAGAGATAGCCAAGCTCAAGAGGGTCAACAATGGAGGGGAAAAACAACTCAAGAAGTGGCAAAAGGTTAGGGATGAAATGGGAAGAAGACCCTTAAAAGGGAGCCAAAATATGGCCGTTAGGCCAATTTTCGGGCAGCCGGAGGAGGGAGGCCGGCCAGGCCGGCCATAGCCCGGCCATGATGGCTGGCCAGCAAACAGAGAGCCCCCGGCCATGGGGCCGGCCATTGGGCCGGCCATGCTGGCCAAGCCAAACCAGTGAAACTAAAATTGCAATATCTTTTGCATCCGGACTCCGTTTTCGACGATCTTGGGCTCGTTGGAATCACCATAACGAGCACAACAAGATTATGCATATAAACATCATAGTCCAACAATATATTATAATAACAAATGAGGAAAGGTTTAAACCTCTTTCTTGCAAACCGGAACCGTCATATCTTTTGCAAATGAAGTCTGAAAGAGGTGAAACCAATTTTGTTGGAAAGAGGATGATAGTAGCCATCCTTGGAAATATTTGAAAACAATTAAGAGATAAATTCTCAACACATGTATGTGTGGATAATTTCTCAAGGACAAACCGACCAATATTTCTAATATCGAAAACGCAATGGAAGACGCATATGAAAACCGTTTTCGATGAGCTTGGCCTGTCATGACAAGCACGACAAGCACCAAGACCACACCATGATAAGAGACAAATAAGAACCAATAAAGATGATGCAATGATGCAAAGGTTTGAGCTCTCTACGACCGATACGCTAAATCTCACTTGAGAGCCCCTCTTGATAGTACGGTTACCTATCCTAAAACCGGTCTCCCCAACTACACCACGAGACGGTAAAATAGAAACCTATCAAGATCATACCTTTGCCTTGCGCATTCCACTTGAGCTAGATGATGACGATCTTGATCTCCTCTCAATTGGATCACCTTTCTTGATTACGCTCCGCTCGGTGAAGCCTCGCATATTGCTCCCCCATACACCAATATAGGAGAGACACTCTTTCGCATATCTTCACTTGCCCTTATCTTGTATGTTGATCAACTTGCACTTAGCCTTGATCAACATATAATCTTCTCCTTTTAGCTTCGACTCCAACATATGGAGTTCAAGCATTCCATACGGACCAACACCTTATCTTGTATGTTGATCAACTTGCACTTAGCCTGATCAATCATATAATCTTCTTCTTTTAGCCTCAACTCCAACATATGGAGTTCAAGCATTACATACGGGCCAACACTGCAAATATAACTCAAAGCACACATTAGTCCATAGAGATTGTCATTAATTACCAAAACAACATATGGGGGCAACCATGCTCTTTCAATCTCCCCCATTTTGGTAATTGATGACAATCCCTTTTGAGAGGGTTTATATAATGAATTAAGCAACCTTGCAAGACAAGGATGCATGAGCATGAGAGGTAAATGCTTAAGAACCAAACGAAAGCATAAAACCAAATTCCCTATAAACCCTCTAAAACTTCTCCCCCATTGGCATCGATTGCCGAAATGGGAAGAAAAATTTAGAAGGCCAATATAATATGAGTTCCTCCACAAGGTATACATTTCTCAAGATATGAGTGAAATCAAATGCACGTATCCATTGAACAAATAATAGAGGAAATCAAACTATATTGAGGATCCAAAGATTGCAAAAGGATGAAATCATTCTACATATCTCCACAAAGGAGACAAGCAATCGAGAAGATCCTAAACGAGAGTTCTAAATAAAAATCGAGAAGCTCCCCAATGTTCATGCACTATTGAGGAGTGCACAAATATGGAATCCTCACTCCCCCAAAATCATCTAGAACACTCACCAAGTGCAAGGATGTAAAAATTAAAGCAAAACAAAGCACTTGCAACCAAAGATGTGGTTGAGCCATAAGGAGATACAATTAAAAGAAATTATCAAGAAAGGCCCAACCAAGAGTATGTGTGTGTGACAAGACAATTATATTTGATAAGACACATAGTCTTAACCAAATGGAGGTAAGTTATATATCAAGTATTGACACACACAACTTACAAAGAAGATTTTTTAAAAAGAATATGTTCACAAGCTCAAAGATACTAATTGGAAACTAAAACCAATTGAAAAATCCAAGAGCTAGTGAAAACATTTAGGCAACAAAAATCAACATACTCACCGTGATGAGCAAGAAGATAAGAATCTTTCAATGGAATGTGAGTGCGCAAAGGTGCGAATAGAAATAAGAGAAGCACTCACGAGACAAACTTGGAGCCACCAAAGAATTATAGATAAAAGACAAGGTGGCTTGAAAGAAAGTAGGATACCAAATAAAATGTGACCTCTCTCATATGTATAGATTTCTAAGTAGACAATGATATTCATCGACAAAGAACTTGCACATATAAAATGGTCGAGGAAAGGAGACTATGGTAACCAAAAGGAAGTCATGAATATACAAAAAGAGATTATTGCTTAAAAAGCATAGCACATAGCTCAAATTTATCTCATTGTATATAAATGAACTTCAAACACATCAAATGCATCACACATATCACTAAGGGAACAAGGGATAGTGGAAATGCTTTGAGATAGGCAACAAGTATCACAACGAAATAATTCCAATTGTAGGAAGGTTTTGCAATTTCATCACAATATCACAAAGATATACCAAGTGAAGGAAATAAGCCAGAACCACAACAATTGCACATTTAAAGTTTTCATGCCAAGGGGGGGCAACCTACACAAGGTAGAATACAAGAAAAATATGCATGGGATGGATACTTGTTACCGAAATAGCATTGGTGATGATGAAGATGAGAATTTTTGTTTATCATCAAAGCTTGACTCCAAAGATCACATGGTGAGAACACCTTCCTTATAAATGAGGCAAGCATCCAATGCATCTCCATTGTACCTAAAACAAATTCAAGTACAACATGGTTCCCAAGCTCATTGGGTTCCATAGTAGTTAGATACACTACAATACATAGGAAACACTCCACATAAATATGTGCATATAGATATGAAATTGAATTTCATGCACATCTTAGCCGATTTAGGATTTGGTGGAGTATCCCCTATATATTGGATCAAGAAAGACTAGCATGCCATAAAATAAATATACTAGTAAATATGCATGCATGGACTTAGAAGAACCAAATGAGATACAATTTGGACAAAACACCAAGTAAACCTAGAAGAGAGCACACCAAAGTGTGACACAAAAAGGTTGTCCAAGTTATATCAAAATCCAAATCAACACATGATTGAGAAAAGAATCAAATCAACATGTGATTGATTCCAAAACACATCAACACATGAAGTGTGATATCAATAGGAATCAAATCACGCAACACATGAGAGATAAGACACCAATTGAAAAATAAAATACCAACTAGGAGACAAGATACCAAGAAGAGGATAATACTTGACCGAAATCAAGTAAAGTAAATAAAGCAATAAGGTATCAAAATTCTCACAATAAATATCAATTGAAACAAATATCTATGGAGGAGATATTAAATTCCAATTAATACCAATTGAAGGTACCTAGGCAAGGCCAATGAGCATATAAGATAAAAGAAAGAGACATGCTCAAAGGGTTTACTCATTCTATAGGATAAACATAAAACAAGAACTGAGAAAGCAAGACTCCCAAGAGAGAGCAAGGTTACACTAAATAAACCAAGCACCCTCTACACTTTTCATGATGGCACAAAGCATCAAGAGAAAAGATTTGTCTTCCATAAACACATTTTATAGAAATCAAATGCCAATTGAAAGGATCAAATATTGATAGATAGGATAGTGTTCTAAATAAAAGGAATGCTCCCCCAAGATTCATGCATTATTTTTGATATTGATATTTGCATTTGAATACAAAATGCACGCACAAGGGATCATTACTCTTCATATTTTATTTACAACACTAAACACTACCAATTTGAGGTTTAGGATCCTAGCAAGAGGCAAGCAAGGCAAAGGGAGTCAAAATGAATATTTTGGCAAGAGATGGGGCAAATAAAAACCAATGCCAATGTAAGGATAATCAAAAATATTCTACCACAAACATAAATATGGATTGTCCAAGGACAATGACCATTTGGAATTATTTTCCCGGTGATAGAGGTATCCAAGAATATCCTCACAAGATAAAACATATGGAAAGAGATAAGAAATAAAACACCATATTTTAATAACGTTTGTTGGTAGTTCCAACTATTCAAACCAACCGGCAAGGCCATGGTTAGAATAATATGGAACAAATGGTTTCTCAAATAATATATGGAAGTGCATATTAGAGAAAAACCACACCAAGCAAACTCACACAAACAAGAGCCAAAGGATAACAAAAATGAAAAATTGGAACTTGTTTGAGCAAACATGCCACATAGGAATAAGATAATTTACAACATCAAATCTAAGTGGCAAACCTCAAATGTTCACATTTTGTGAGATTGTAATATGCACATAGCTTATTACTCCCCCATAATGTGATAATTCATTTTATCTAAGCAAGAGGCAAACAAAACCAACTAGAGAAATTAATGGACATTGTAGAATTTGAATTTCTCATGAACATGACATACCACATAGTAACTAGATAATATTGAAATATCAATACTAGGTGGTGTGCCTCATGTACACACATTTTTAGGTTAGTGAAGTGCACAAAGCATATCACTCCCCCAAAATGGGATAGTCCATTAATCTCTCAAAAGAGCCAATTGAAATCAACACAAGATCCAATAAAGACTCAACACAAAGTTTACACATATATGGAGCGCACATTAACATACACAAACTTGATTGCTCAAGGTAAGTAACAAGCACAAACATATACAAGCATATGCTAGGAACAAAACTAACACATGCAAGGGAGCAAGCAACTTTCAATGTATATTTAATTTAAACACAAGTTACCGCAAGAAGGAGCATTGGATATGAGATAGATATATGATAATCCAATTGGCTTGGCTTGATGAATTATAAACATGAAGATCCCTTAATTCTTCACATGATAGCCAAGTCGCCAATGCCCTCCAACAACAACCTATTGATCAAGTTTGAGCTTGTTGGTCCCCAACCAAGTTGGGTCCTAAGAAGTTAGTCACAATAGGCTTGGAAACCCAAATGGTTCTTTTCTTGACACCACTTTGAGTTCCCACATATTTGGCAAACACATTGCCAACCCTATCCTTCCTAAGAGAATAAACATCATCAATTATTATGGGGTTGGATAGGGTACCATTAGTGCATGAAGAAGCCAAGTGATCCTTCTCACGGCATAAGTAGCAACATCGACTCTTCTCTTTATTCTTAATAGGCTCCCCAACTTGAGGAGCAATAACTTGAGTCTTCTTAGGAGGTGGCCCTTGTTCAACTCGAGATTGAGCATGAGATTGAACAATAGGCCGCTTCCCTAGTTGCTTCTCACTAAGAGGCTTCTTCTTCATTGGGCAATCCCTAACATGGTGCCCTTCAACTTTGCACTTGAAGCAAACAATCTTGGCCGAATGATTGACTTGTTCTTGGCCCTTCTTATTGCTACTCTTGGACTTGTTCTTGATATTGGAGTTGAATCCAAGTCCACTCTTGTCATTGGGGGATTTTTGCACACTCAACATGTTGTCAAATGTGGCCTTCCCTTTATGATGCTTCTCCACATCTTTCTTCAAAGTAGTGGCTTGTGCCTTGTGCTCTTTTGTCTTCCCTACAAGGTTAGTAGCTACACAAGTACTAGTGGAAGTTGAAGCTTCATTGTTAGAGCAACTAGGCACAAAATGTAATTCAACATATGATTTAGCATTAGTGTGAGATGAAGAATTACATGGACTAGCACATGGCATTTTAGCATTTTTAGTAGAAGTTGTGCCATTGTCCATATGAGGCTCACTAGATATTACCTTGGTAGCGATAGCCTCATGAGCTAACTTTAGCTTATCATGAGATACTAGAAGATCTTCATGAGAGCTCGAGAGCATCTCATGGCTTTCTTCTAATATCTCATAATTGCTAGTTAGCAATTTAAGTTGAGCCCTTAGCTCAACATTCTCCTTTAAAATGGATGCTTCACAAGAAATAGAGTTAGTAGCACAAGCATCAACATTAATAGCAATGGGAGAACAAGTAGGAAGCTCTTTTAGTAATTTAGCTTGGAGTTGATCATGAGACTTAGTGAGATGTGCAAGAGAATCTTCCAAGGACTTGACATCCTTTTCAAATTTCACATTAGCCTCAAGGAGTCTAACAATTTCAACACCAAGCTCATCATTTTTTATTTTAAAATCATTAGCCACCTTGAGAGCTCTATCATGGGTTTCATTTGATTTAGATAACTCTAGAGTAAATGTCACCTCAAGAGATTTCTTGGTGGTTTGTTCTTCTTCAAGAGCTTCCTCAAGATCCGCAATCGTGTCCGCATAATTACGTTCGCGGCTAAGACTTTCATCTTCACGAGCTTCCAAATTTTCAATAGTGATCCCTCGCTCAATAAGGGTGCTCATGATTTCATGAAGGTTCTCACAAGCTTTTTTATTATTTGAAAGAGCATTAAGAACCATTAGACCTTTCTTACTAAAGTAGGCATCATCATCATTTTCTTCATCATCATTATTATTGTCATGATCATCACTACTTGACGATTTAGCCATGAGGCAAAAGATGGTTGATGAAGTTGAACAATAATTAATGAACTACTCAAGTTCTCATCTTGTTCCATAGATAATTGGGTTTCCTCTACATTATTAATAATACAAGAATTAGAGGGAACACAAGCATTTTTATTATGGCAACAAGATAAAGCAAGCATACCGTCATGAGATTTATATAGGTGATTTTTAGAAGATATGCAAGGACCATCAACACAAGCATTTGAAACATTTATAGTGCTAGATGTGTTTAAGTCCAAAGATAAATCATTGCAATAAGATAGAGATGAAATATCATCTATAAGAAGCTCACTATCATCATTGCAAAATTTATCACTACTCACCATTGCATTTCTTTGTGGTTTACCACATGTAGGTGAAGTAGACGAAGTTGAGAATTTGTCACGACCGGAGGTGGAGGGAGAACAATCATTTCCACTAGACTTGGACGCATCATATTTATCTTGAAGCTTTGTTCATAGCTCATGAGCATTCCGAAAAGGAAGGATGGAGATAATAACTACATTGCTCAAAGCATTGAAAATCACATTAGAAGCTTGAGCATCTAGATATGAATTATTCTCATCCTTTAAAGACATTCTTTTGGGATTCTTTGGAGGAGAATAACCCATATCTAAAATTTGCTCTATATTTGGGTCCATGACCCGGAGGATATCAAGCATGTGAATTTTCCAAATACCATAATTTGTGCCATCGAATATTAAAGAAGCATTGTGCACTAAACCACTAGACGACATCTTTACTCTCTAGGCCGTGAAGCCCTATAAAGAGAGAACCCGCTCTGATACCAATTGAAAGGACACGGATGTCGCCTAGAGGGGGGGTGAATAGGCGATTTAAAAATAATTACGGTTAAGGCTTGAATAAATGCGGAATAAAACTAACGTTTAATTTATCAAGCCAAAACCTAAACTAGCTAGGTTCACCTATGTGCAACAACACTTATGCTAAGCAATATAATCAACTAGGTGATAGCAAGATATATGACTTTAAGCTCGATGTCTATCACAAAGTAAATAGCATAAGTAAGAAGCTCGGGTAGAGAAATACCGAGGCACTTGGAGACGATGATTTATCCCGAAGTTCACTTCCCAATGGAAGCTAGTCTCCGTTGGAGCAGCGCGGTGTTCACCAATGTGAAACACCGAGTAGCCTTGATATGGCACATCGTATCTCCGTTGTGTCTTACCACCAATGTGGCGAGGCACTTGTCACTATGTTGCCGTTGAGGTTGACAACTAGAACCTTTACAAGGATGAAGCTCACTCCACAAGTTGGAGGGTCTTCACCAAATGCACCGAGCCACCAAGACTCGATGCCCAAGGCCGAGGCACACACCACAACTCATTGGTGGCTCCCGACAATGTCTTCGTAGCTACCCAAGCTCTGAAGCAAACAAGGTTGAGCCACACTCCACAATTGGAGGCTCCCAACAAATCCCGTGAGCCACCAAGACTCCGAGAAAACAACAACCATCTAGGGTACCAACGTGCCCTAGAGGAACAAGCTCTAGGGCACCAAAGTACCCAAGAGTAACAAGCTTCTCAACTTCACTTTCCACGAATCACCGTGGAGAACTCAAACCGATGCAACTAATGCAATGGCAAGACCACACTAAGTGGTCAAGTTCTTCCAACCCGAATCCAACCAAAGCAACTAATGCTTGGGAGGTATTTGAGAGGAAGAACAAAGGAGAAACACTAAGAAACTCCAAAGATCTAGATCCAAAGGGTTCCCCTCACTTAGAGGAGAAATCGATCGGTGGAAACGCGGATCTAGACCTCCTCTCTCTTTTCCCTCAAAAACTAGCAAGAACTATTGGAGGGATTGAGAGATAGCCAAGCTCAAGAGGGTCAACAATGGAGGGGAAAAACAGCTCAAGAAGTGGCAAAAGGTTAGGGATGAAATGGGGAAGAAGACCCTTAAAAAGGGAGCCAAAAATATGGCCGTTAGGCCAATTTTCGGGCAGCCGGAGGAGGGAGGCCGGCAGGCCGGCCATAGCCCGGCCATAGCCCGACCATGATGGCTGGCCAGCAAACAGAGAGCCCCCGGCCATGGGGTCGGCCATTGGGCCGGCCATGCTGGCCAAGCCAAACCAGTGAAACTAAAATTGCAATATCTTTTGCATCCGGACTCCGTTTTTGACGATCTTGGGCTCGTTGGAATCACCATAACGAGCACAACAAGATTATGCATATAAACATCATAGTCCAACAATATATTATAATAACAAATGAGGAAAGGTTAAACCTCTTTTCTTGCAAACCGGAACCGTCATATCTTTTGCAAATGAAGTCCAAAAGAGGTGAAACCAATTTTGTTGGAAAGAGGGATGATAGTAGCCATCCTTGGAAATATTTGAAAACAATTAAGAGATAAATTCTCAACACATATATGTGTGGATAATTTCTCAAGGACAAACCGACAATATTTCTAATATCGAAAAACGCAATGGAAGACGTATATGAAAACCGTTTCGATGAGCTTGGCCTTGTCATGACAAGCACGACAAGCACCAAGACCACACCATGATAAGAGACAAATAAGAACCAATAAAGATGATGCCAATGATGCAAAGGTTTGAGCTCTCTACGACCGATACGCTAAATCTCACTTGAGAGCCCCTCTTGATAGTACGGTTACCTATCCTAAAACCCGGTCTCCCAACTACACCACGAGACCGGTAAAATAGAAACCTATAAAGATCATACCTTTGCCTTGCACATTCCACTTGAGCTAGATGATGACGATCTTGATCTCCTCTCAAGTGGATCACCTTTCTTGATTACGCTCCGCTCGGTGAAGCCTCGCATATTGCTTCCCCCATACACCAATATAGGAGAGACACTCTTTCGCATATCTTCACTTGCCCTTATCTTGTATGTTGATCAACTTGCACTTAGCCTTGATCAACATATAATCTTCTCCTTTAGCTTCGACTCCAACATATGGAGTTCAAGCATTCCATACGGACCAACACCTTATCTTGTATGTTGATCAACTTGCACTTAGCCTTGATCAATCATATAATCTTCTTCTTTTAGCCTCAACTCCAACATATGGAGTTCAAGCATTATATACGGGCCAACACTGCAAATATAACTCAAAGCACACATTAGTCCATAGAGATTGTCATTAATTACCAAAACAACATATGGGGGCAACCATGCTCTTTCAATAATGCTCTAGAATTCCCTAACGAATGGGCAGTGCAAGGCCGGGGATCCAATGGGCAGGGCTGTTTCCTAGACATAAAGTGCCTTAATTTGCACAACCCTTTGCTCAAGATGGTTTTGCTAACTGTAATTTCCATCCCCACAGTAGCATTTGTCGTTGGCACCGAACCTTGCTCATTATTTTCAGCAGATGCAGCCACTATAGTTCATGCCATGAAAACAGAATTTGGTAACTGTTCAGTTAATATATGGCATTATTTAAGTAAAAACTTCGTAACTACTGTCATGCATACCGGTAACTTGGTAACGAATTAAATTCATAGCTATGATAAAATAACAAGGTATCTACCATGAATTAACCTAGTAGCTAGCTTTAATTAACCTGATAGCTAGCATCAATTATCCTGGTAGGTAGCTTTTGAAATTTAACTTTTTTTTACATGATTTAGCATGATAGCTAGCATGCTTTAACTTGGTAGCTAGCTTGATTTAACATGATAGCTAGCATAAATTGACCTAGTAGCTAGCTTTAATTAACCTGATAGCTAGCATCAATTTTCCTTGTAGGTATTTTTGAAATTTAACTTTTTTTGCATGATTTAACATGACAGCGAGCATGCTTTAACTTGGTAGCTAGCTTGATTTAACATGATAGCTAGCATGAATTAACCTAGCAGCTAGTTTTTTTGGAATAACTAGCATGATTTAAAATGATAGCTACCAGTGAATAACACAGTAACTAGCTGGTAATTTGCTGAAATAAGATTAAACTCAATTTTAAAACAACCTGATAACTGAAAGAAAACAATATGGTATCCAGGATGCTTTAAAACTGGTAACTATTGTACAATACTTGTTTTTTTGCTACCTTGGTTGTTTGAGATGGTAATGACAGAAATGGCCAGGTTCGATCCATCGGGGTCTGCAATTTTCATATTGTGTTTACCTCCAAACATATATGAAATGGTAGAGATATGTGTGTTGCTAACTGTACTTTTTGCTTCTCTTTATGTGCAACAGGAGTTGAATGGAGATGTTTTGGATTCATTTCTGTGATGAAATCAGGATCCCGTGATGATGACACTAGCTTTCACTAAAGAAACAAGATTATGGTCATGTAGATCTGTATGGAACCGTTTATCTTTTTTTCGCATCCTGTATGAGTCTTGTAAGTCTTAAACCTATCTCTTGGACCTAGATGTTTTCTTATGTTGATATATGTGTATGGAGAAACAAGTAGTTAGTGTTATGTGTTTGTGCACCTGCAATTTGTACCCTAGGTCTGGTCCCTGGAATTTGTTTGATTTTGACATGGAGAAAGGTATTCCTAAGCATTTTCTCCTGGTTCATGGCACCCCTTTCTGTTCTGATTGTTTTTGCAACCTGTGCTTGATCTACATGACTCAAAGAAGCAGCAAACAGACGAAGGTGTTTGGAATGTAGAAGTACAAGCCTTGTTTTTTCCAGCGATTTCTTTGATGAGAGCGTCGATTTAGTTATCTGTTCTTTTTTCCCTGTCGTCCAGGCACAGCCCATGATCTGTGCTTGTTATTTTTGGCCTGGGATCAGCTACGTTGCCTCATTGATCAGTTCAGGAAACGGGTAAATGGCCCAGGAGCTAGTAACGGCCCAGAAGGAGCTCGCCATGAAATTGTCTTTGGCCCAGGATGGGCACAGCTCGCGCGATCGCATGGAAAGTCCTTCGCGGGTTGACCGCCACACGGGACGAGTGCAGTTGCGGCGCCGCTGGTTAGTTCTCTCCTTTTTTTATCTATACTAATCTTCTAAATCTCTAATCTAAACTATCTAGTATCTATCTATCTATCTATCTCTACTACTATTAAACAAGCAAACTTTTTTTTTCAAAGGCCACCCCATAATTGTACCCACCCTTATTACTACCATTAGATTATCCCACCTAATCACAGCTAACACGATGGTGGCGGCTGGGCGGAATCTCCCCTTGCCGGTGGATGGTCTTCGTCGGGCGCTCGTCTGCGACGGTCTTCGTGGCGGCGGAGGCTTGCGGCACGACGGCAGGCCGCAGGATGCGGAGGAGGTGTGCCGCGAGGTGCGGCTGGGGGCAGCGGCGGTCTGCGTTGTGGTTGTTGGCGCGGTGGTGCTGCCCGGGCCCGATCTGGGTCTGGGTGGGCCGGGCGGGCCGGGGCTTCTGGAGCTCGGCGTGCTCGGTGCGGAGGCTGCGTTCCGGGATGTGGAGGTGGCTCGGCAATGGGTGCCCCTCTCTTCTTCGTCCTCTGGGCGCTCGTTTCCGCCCTTGCAGGTTGCAGCTCGGGGCCATGGCGGTTCGGGGCTTCGGGCAGCGCTACTCCGCCTCTGCTGGCATGGTGCTCGGCGGGGTGTGGTGTTTGGCGTTGCGTCCGGTGGCCTTTGTGGTTTCGGCGCTTGTCCTGGTCGGAGTTGGAGTTGGTGGCTGACTGGTGGACTGGCTGGTCGGGCTGTGGCGGCAGGCTCATGCATGTCATCTTCGAGCGAAAGCTCTGCTGCGGGTGTTTGCCGGCGCAGGCAGTGGCGACGCCTCCGGGCGTCGTTTCCCTCCTTGGAGGCACCGTCGAGACGCGATGATTGCCTTCTGCCCGCGTCACTTCGGGGGAAACCCTAGATCTTTCGGGATTGGGCGGTGGTGGCGGTCTGCGTCATGCTCCCCCTTGGGGGCATTGTTCTTGGAGTGTGGCCGGCCGGAGGGACCTGTGGTTGCGGGAGGTGGTGGCGGTGAGAGTGTTGAGACTGATGTGGCGGCGGGCAGCAGTGGTTGTCTTTTAGGCCGGGGGGCGGCCCCGGATTTTGGTACGACGTTCGTGGTCTGCGAGCAGCTCTCCCTGGGCAGCTTGGGCTGCGGGTGGCTGAGTCGTGCGGCGTCGTGGCTCGGATTCGAGCGGTGCTACGTCGGGACGGCGGTCCCGGATGGTGGTGTTGGCGGCGAGGCTGTCGGGGCTGCTGGGGCAGCGGCAGCAGCGGTTGCCTTTTAGGCCGGGGTGGCGGCCCCGGATGTTGGTGCGGCGGTCGTGGTCTGCGAGCGGCCTACCTTGTGCAGCTTGGGCTGCAGGTGGCCGAGTCGTGCGGCGTCGTGGCTCGATTGCGAGTGGTGGTATGTCGGGACGGCGGCCCCGGAAGGTGGTATTGGTGGTCTGCTTGGCACGGTCGTGTTCCATGACAGTCGTTGGGGTGTTGTACCGGGCTTAGGCCCACTTCTTCTTAATTAATGAAAATGGCAAATCTTTTGCCTCGTTTCAAAAAAAAATCTGATGCTGCGATTGTACGTAGCAATTAACATCGGCAGACGATACTCTGCCGGACGAAACGTTCCGCAGCCCCCGAGAGAAAGGAAAAAACTCCTCTCAGTATCACCCGTCCTCTCCACACGACGCCTTCCATATTCCAGATCAGATCGCCTAATCCTTGTCCTTCCACGTGAAGCCGCCGTGCACTGCCGCTAATATCCTCGCCACGCCGTCGTGACCTGCCGCTACTATCCATGCGACGACGCCTGATTCGCGAACCCACGCCCCTGCCGTCCTCCTTCCTCGGGCGCCCTCCTCGAAGACAGATGCATAGTCGTCTCTATGGCGGTGAGACGATGAGGGAACCTTCGTCGGCTCCATGACCTACCCTCTACGGTTTCATAAATCAGGAGGAGGACAGGGAGATCTATGTGTGTGCGCATTTGCACAGCCGTGGATCTGGAAGCTGTGCGGCGGACTGCTCCATATGACTCCTTCATCATCAGCAGGATCCGCCTCAATATCCATGGCTCATTCGCCGCTGTCGACAAGATGTTTCTCACGAAGTAATCAATTTCATTATCCTAGAGTTTCGATTTTTGTTCTCTGCATCGATTCAAATTTGTTGGCGACGGCAGGTTCATGATTTTCGTGGTTTTCTCCATGTGTGTAGGACGGAATACGACCACGGGGGTGAACAACTTCTCATTTTCTGTCCGAATGACACCGTATGCTCCCTGTGCAAAAATGACAAAATTCTGACAGAAATTCAAAATTTTGGATCTCATTTTCTGTCAGAATTTTGTCATTTTTCACAGGTCGCATACAATGTCATTTCGGCGCGAAATTTGTCACGGTGGTGCGTAGCATACTCAGGTACGTGCATGATTTTTTTCAGAATTTTTCGAAAGTTTTTCAAATTTTTTTTATGCTCCCGAAAAAACGGGAGCAGTGAGCCCGGGAGCCAAAACGGTGCTCCCCATAACGTAATAACTAATAACTATTAAGAAATTTTCTTAGACAAAAAAAAATGAACCAGCGTAACAAGCCAAGCTAACAAGCGCGCGGCAAGGCGCGCGTGTAATTCTAGTAAAACGGAAGCGTAGAAAAAACCGGATGCACTAAGAGCATCTCCACCGGGGTTGTAAAAGTGCCCTAAAGCCTTTTTAGGGCCCCGGACCAAAAACAGGCCACACCGGGTGTCTTAAAGAGTTTGTCCGCCAAAAAAACTGTCCGGCACCGCGAACAGAGCCCTCAAGAGGCTCCCTTCGCGTGCCGGACAGTGTCCGCTCACGAAATTATATGGCCTGGCCCGCGCATTCAGTGAAACATCCTCTCTTTCCTCTCTGTCATCCATTGACCCACGTCTGGATGTGGCGCCGCTCGCGCCGCCATGGCCGCCAGCCGCTGCAGCTGAGGGAGAGCGAGGCGAGGAGGACGAGGCCGACGGGGACCATCCAGAGTTGCGTCATTGTCGTCTCCCGCCATGGGATGCACGGAGAGCAGGTGGGAGGCGTGAGGGCGCTGGGGGAGGAGGCGGAGGGCACCGGGAGAGCCGCGGTTACCACCTTCTGAGGCGCACGAGCTAGCGGACGGCGACGTACGGCGGCCCTGAGGCGCATGAGCTTGGCCTCGAGTTCGGCCTCCGTGACCTTGGCGCGCACGAGCTCAAGGCTCAAGGCCAAGCCCCGAGGACTGGGACAGCTGGTGCTCCGGAGCTGTGCGACTGTGTGTTCCGACCATCAGCGGTCAACAGCGGAGGGCCGCCATCGAGAGCCTCCCGGCGACGACGCTCACCAGGGAGACCAGGGCCGTCTCTGTTCCAGCTCCCGTATTTTGTTCCAGCGTCTTCAGCTCAGGGCCATGGGGAGCTTCGCGAGAGCCTGCTTGTGAGGAGCTTCGCGGTCGTGGGGAGCTACGTCAAGGACGGCGTTAACTGCCGCGTCCACTCGGCCTGCTTGCTGTCGCCGAGCAGGGTGGGGGATCAAGGTGCAGTAGGACTGTGCGGCGCAAGGAGCGGCTTCGCCGTATCCTGGCTCAGCTCGAGGTGTGCAAACGGGATAGCAAGGTGCTCGTGGTGAGCCGGACTGTCGACGCGCTACTGGTGCTCGGCTCCCCGAAGGCTGTCGACGTGCTGCTGGTCCTCGACATCTCCGGCTCGCCGGCCATCGTTCGTCGTCGCGTCCTCGGCTTCTCCGACGTCCTTCTCCCGGCGGCGTCGGCGCAAGGGGAGCGGCTTTCATGACAGCAACGACGCCATAAGGTGTTTGATTTAATGATCTCTGTTTAGGGGCTATTTTTTAGGCGGTACCAGTGTGGGAGTTAAAAAAAATTGACCGGAAAATGTCCGACACCCCCGAAGGGGTCTACAAAGGGGGTGTGCCGGACACGTTTTAGGCGCTTGATTGCTACTGATGAAGAGTTGGGTGGTGCCTCAAGCGAAGGCGTGGATGTAGCAAGTAGCAGTTTTCTCTCGATAACGAACCGAGGTTTATCGAACCAGTAGGATCTTGAAATCAACAACAAAGTGAATGTTGAAGATCTCTGGCGCTTAATCTTCAACAGACGTGGACCTGCACACACTCAACCAAAATACTTTGCCCCCAACGGCGAAAGGGTTGTCAATCTTTCCGGACTCGCAGAAACAAAGCGGTTAATTGTATAGTGAAATAGATGAATTATGAAAATGCACCAGTGGAGTAATGATGATGAAAATTGATGAATACATGTTGCAATCAATGTAAAAAGATGGACCGGGGGCCATGGGTTCACTAGTGGAGTCTCTCAAGTAAATAGAACAATCATATGATGGGTAAACAAATTACAGCTGGGCAATTGACAAGATTATAACACAAACTTAATCTAGCTATGACAAAGAGAACATGATAATATTTAAGTAGGCATCACGACAAGGAACAAAGACCATTGAGTCCAACTGCATCTTTGTCTAAAAAGTCCACCGTGGGATCGCTATCCAGCCTGTCACCCATCGGTATTAAGTTGCAAGCAACAGACATTTGCATTAAGTAAAGTGCATGAAGTAAGCAATACTAATATCAAAAGAGACATTAACACCGCTGTTTTACCCTTAGTAGCAACAGCACACCCTCGCCCTTAGACGTTTCTGTCACTCGTGCCCAGGAACAAAAGGGGGCATGAACCCATTATTTAGCATAAATACTCTCTTTTGGAGATACACATAATCACTTGGCCAAAGTAACTACGCACATCGGAGAGCATGCAAGAACATAAATCAACATATAAGAATCATGCTTAATCTGATTATAACTTTATAATTCATCGGATCCCAGCAAACACATCACATAGCATTACAATAATCCATCTTGATCATGTTAGGCAGCTCACAAGATCATAAGACATGAAGCACAAGAGAGAGAAGAGACTACCATCTAGCTACTGCCATGCACCCATGGTCCAAGGTGGGACTATTCACAAATCATCTCGGAGGAAGGCATGGCGATGAAGAGCCCTCCGGGATCGATCTCCCCTCCGGCAGAGTGTCGGGAACTGCTTCAGAATCACCCCCGAACTAGGGTTTGAGATGACGGCGCGTCGGGTGACTTCTCTAGAAAATAATGACCGCCCCGTCGTTTTTAGGGTTAATAGGATTTTATAGGCATCGGAGGGGGCCGAGGCGGTGCCCAGGGGGCAGGGGCGGGTCCCACCCGCGGGTCCTAGGGGGCCACGGCAGGCACCCGCCTGTGGCCCCTGGGTGGTCCCCATTTGGTCCTCAGCTGTGTTCCGTCGCATAAAAAATCTCCGTAAATTTCCAGCTCAATCCGACGATATTTCCTGTGGTGGATTTTCTGAAATACAAAAACAGCAAAAAAACAGGAAACAGGCACTAGGCATCTTGTCAATAGGTTAGTCCGACAAAATGCATAAAAATGATGTAATATGATAATAGAAACATGTGACAACATCACAGAACTAGCATGGATCAATCAAAAATTATAGATACGTTTGACACGTATCAGCATCCCCAAGCTTAACTCCTACTCGTCCTTGAGTAGGTAAGTGATAACAAAATAATTTTTGATGAGACATGCAACGAACACCAATCGTGATCATGATAGTAATGTAAAGCATAGATGTGAATGAAATGATACAAAACAATTGTTTATAGTTGATAGCAAGAAAGCAATGAATAACCAAGTTCACACAATGAGAAGTATCAAGTATCCACACAATGATCTACAATACTATGCAGGCTTTTCATTTCATTCCAATATCACATGAATAGCATTTTGTCACTTTGACAATTCAAGCAATTTACCATAACAACTCTCCAACAAATATAAGTGAAGAACATGAGAGTTTAACAACAAATACTAGAGTCCTAAATAAGATAAAAGCTAGAAGCGAGAGCTTACTAGCAAACAAACAGTTGATAAGAATACTCAACAAAATATAAGCGAAGCACAGGAGTATTCAAACGAAAAAGCGGAGCGTGTCTCTCTCCCACACAAACAAAGCAAGGATCCAACAAGCTATGATCAGCAAACAAACAAAACTGAAAGTAAAAAGATGCTCCAAGCATAGCACATAATATGTAAAGTGATAAAAACTTAGTTCAACAAAGACAAACTCATGATAGTCGATGAAGAAGAGGGAATGCCTTTGGCATCCCCAAGCTTTGACGCTTGATGGTTCTTGATATTCGAGGGGGTGCCATGGGGGCATCCCCAAGCTTGAGCTCTGATCCATCTTCAATTTCTTCATTATCCTCTACTTTGTAACTTAAAAACTCCCTTCACATAAAACTTCTCATAAACTGATTAGAGTGTTAGTGCTCATAAATTAAAAATGCATGTTACGGTCGTAGGCGCACAATCGATCCACCGAGGACAAGCAATCACAGCACGATGACGACACCGAGATTTGTTAAAGCAGTTCGGCGAACTCGCCTACTCTACGATGCATGACTACGAGCGCTTGACTGCTTGATGGTGTATTGAAAAGAGTTGGGTGGTGCCCCAAGCGGTGGAATTGTAGCTAGTAGCAGGTCTCCCTCGTTTAACGAACCGAGGTTTATCGAACCAGTAGGACTTTGAAATCAACAACGAGGTGAATGTTGAAGATCTCTGGCGCTTAACCTTCAACAGACGTGGACCTGCACACACTCAACCAAATACTTTGCCCCCAACGGCGGAAAGGTTGTCAATCTTTCCGGTCTCGCAGAAAACAATGCGGTTAATTGTATGATGAAATATATGAAATAATGGAAAGTGACCAGTGGAGTAATGATGATGAAAAGCAAGTAAATGAGGTTATAAACAATGTAAAAAGAGGGACCGGGGGCCA
Organism: Puccinellia tenuiflora; assembly: GCA_012064385.1. Classification (NCBI taxonomy): domain Eukaryota; kingdom Viridiplantae; phylum Streptophyta; class Magnoliopsida; order Poales; family Poaceae; genus Puccinellia; species Puccinellia tenuiflora. The sequence goes on along the minus strand of QRDG01000573.1, from coordinate 3,358 downwards.
TGGGTTCACTAGTGGAGTCTCTCAAGTAAATAAAATATGCATGTGACGGGTGAACGAATTACAGCTAGGCAATTGACAAGATCATGACACAAACCCAATTAGCTATGACATAAGGAACATGATAATATTTATGGAGGCATCACGACAAGGAACAAAGACCGTTGAGTCCAACTGCGTCTTTGTCTAAAAAGTCTATTGTGGGATCGTATCCAGCCTGTCACCTAACGGTATTAAGTTGCAAGCAACAGACATTTGCATTAAATAAAGTGCATGAAGTAAGCAATACTAATATCAAAAGAGACATTAACACCACTGTTTTACCCTAGTAGCAACAGCACACCCTCACCCTTAGACGTTTCTGTCACTCGTGCCCAGGAACAAAAGGGGGCATGAACCCACTATCTAGCATAAATACTCTTGGAGATACACACAATCACTTGGCCAAAGTAACTATGGACATCGGAGACCATGCAAGAACATAAATCAACATAAGAATCATGCACAATCTGAACATAACTTCATAATCCATCGGATCCCAGCAAACACATCACATAGCATTACAATAATCGATCTTGATCATGTTAGGCAGCTCACAAGATCATAAGGCATGAAGCACAAGAGAGAGAGACTACCAACTAGCTACTGCCATAGACCCGTAGTCCAAGGTGAGACTACTCACAACTCATCCCGGAGGAAGGCATGGCGATGAAGAGCCCTCCGAGATCGATCTCCCCTCTGTCAGAGTGCCGGGATCAGCTTCAGATTGGACCCCAAACTAGGTTTTCGGTGACGGTGCATCAGGGTCGAGTTTTTTGAAAATAATGGCCGCCCTCTCGGTTTTAGGTCAAGAGGGATTTTATAGGCGTCGGAGGGGGCCAAGGAGGTGCCCAGGGGGTAGGGGCGGGTCCCACCGCGGGTCCTAGGGGGGCCACGGCAGGCACCCGCCTGTGGCCCCTGGGTGGTCCCCATTTGGTCCTCAGCTGTGTTCCGTCGCATAAAAAATCTCCGTAAATTTCCAGCTCAATCCGACGATATTTCCTGTGGTGGATTTTCTGAAATACAAAAACAGCAAAAAAACAGGAAACAGGCACTAGGCATCTTGTCAATAGGTTAGTCCGACAAAATGCATAAAAATGATGTAATATGATAATAGAAACATGTGACAACATCACAGAACTAGCATGGATCAATCAAAAATTATAGATACGTTTGACACGTATCAGCATCCCCAAGCTTAACTCCTACTCGTCCTTGAGTAGGTAAGTGATAACAAAATAATTTTTGATGAGACATGCAACGAACACAATCGTGATCATGATAGTAATGTAAAGCATAGGATGTGAATGAAATGATACAAAACAATTGTTTATAGTTGATAGCAAGAAAGCAATGAATAACCAGTTCACACAATGAGAAGTATCAAGTATCCACACAATGATTACAATACTATGCAGGCTTTTAATTTCATTCCAATATCACATGAATAGCATTTTGTCACTTGACAATTCAAGCAATTTACCAATAACAACTCTCCAACAAATAAGTGAAGAACATGGGAGTTTAACAACAAATACTAGCAGTCCTAAATAAGATAAAGCTAGAAGCGAGAGCTTACTAGCAAAAAACAGTTGATAAGAATACTCAACAAATATAAGAGAAGCACAGGAGTATTCAAACCAAGGAAAAAAATAGCGTGCTATCAAAAATAGCGTGGCCTTTCTCCAGAAGCTATACAAGATATAGCGTGATATAGCGAAGTTACATGTAAATAGCGTTGAAAAAATGCAAGAAATAACCCAAATATTAAGGATTTCAGCACTAAAAATTTATCCAGAAGCAATACATGCTTAACCAGGTAACCATATTCAAATGCCAAGGCCAAATCAATGGCACAAATACAAATATGAGGCTTAAACCATGAAAATTAATCAACTAAAAGATAAACAGTTTAAAACTTTAATCAGAATCATTAACATCGTCTTCAGAATAACTAGAAGAACCAACAGATTGCCCGCCATCATCATTACCTACGTAATTTCTAGGATTTTTGTTAGTGTAGCTATAACATTGCCACATTTAGTGTGGTTGGCGCGTATAAAACGTAAATAGCGCCGTAGCGTCAACTTTAGGCTAAATATACGTAGCCTCTCCAAATACGCTATATCGTGCTATTAACCGGGAAATAGCGTGCTATTTTTTCATTGATTCAAACGAAAAAGCGGAGCGTGCGCTCTCCACACAAACGTGGACATTGACGAGTAGTTTGGGGTTCCCAGGTAGCAGCCTGGAATATGTAGTGTGGGACATCACCGTTGCTTATTTCTAGCCTCTTAGGCCTTTTGTTAAACTTGTTGAATAGCAACATAATTTGCCTTCCGTTGTATGATGTAATGTTGGGTCATGTGACCTCTGCGTGTAAGTTGCTATCTTAATCTAATAAGAGTTGTATAATTGTTTTCTTCTCGTAGAGTCACTGCCCTGTATCGGTTGTTCCAACCTCTCCCATGCATGATGCGTGTATGGATATAAAGTGCACGGTTGAGAGGGAAGGTTCTTGGGATCCTTGCTGCAGTTTTGGCTATGCCCGTGTTATGGCTTAGCCGAGGGGTTGTGGTGCCGATGATCCATTCTGAGCATGCCTGCCGATGTTTACTCGGCCTGGGAGTGGTAAACCCAGTAACCCTCGGCTACGTAGCTTGACCAGTGACACATAGCATTACTGTATAACTCTGAGGCGAGTCCGACATCTTAACAAGATCTTAGGATTCTTTGTTATGCATTAGTGGTTATGATTAGCGTGGTAGTCTTCCGAGGGTTTTGTGTGACCAGTGTTCCCGGCACGCCTGCAGTGAAATGCTGCCTGGGATTGGTACCCCAGTAACTCTCGGCTATCATGTCTAAGAGCACATAACACTTATATATAACTCTGGATCTGGTGTCTGACAAAAAGAAAAGGGGAAAACAGCAGGGCAGGCTGAACACATGGCCGGGCTGTGGCCGGGGGCTCCTCAGGCTGCCGACCGGCCATCATGGCCCGGCCAGTCCGGCAATTGACCGGTCCACCCCGGTTGCCTGGCTGCTGCGAGCCTCAGTAGGCCTCCCCGGCCTGACCGGCCTCTGGCCGGCCCATGGCTAGCCTCCCTGCTGCATGGTTGCGGTCTGCTGGCTACTGGCCGGCCCGATGCCCGGCCTCGCGTGATTTTGGTCCCAACGGTCAGAAATTTGGCCTCCCTTTTAAGGGGTCTTCTTCCCAAGAAGCCCCAACGTTTTTTCATCTCTTGAGCTTATTTTTCCTCCTCCATTGTTGATCTTTTGGAGCTCGTTTCCTCTTAATCCCTCCATGATTCTTGCCTCCATC
>QRDG01000572.1:272735-490302 GCA_012064385.1 Puccinellia tenuiflora | reverse complement strand
AACGAAGAAGTGAACATTCTTTCCCTGGCGGCTCGTAAGCGCAAGGCAAACTGTCTCCGTGACGCTTAGCTAAGTTGCCGAATATAAGCGCCCTAACAGCCCTACCTTGTTGTAGTATTAATATATTAGTATAAGTTGAAGTTAAAAATGTTAATTTTGAGCTAAAATAGAGTTTATTGTGCCCAAAAAAATAACAATTGTACGTTGGATGTATTTTCAAAAACCCTAGGGGTTACTGTTACAAAAAGAAAATAGCAAAGGACTATGCAATTTGGTGGTGGACTCTCATAATTATCTTGAACCATGAGAGCTCAACACTTGGTGGTGGACGTCCCAAATGAACTGAGAATCTTACATTGGATGTATTTTTCAAAACATTAGGTTTATTGTTATACACATTAAAAATCAAGAAAAGACTATGAAAGGTTCATCGTTTTTTCTGAACTGTGATAGCTTCACCATTAGGGGGTGGACAATGGGTTTTGATATTTACGTTGACGGTTGCACATCGTTATACAGTAGTTATAAATTTGTGTTATTTGAGGTTCAAAGTGTATTTGTTTTACAACTTGAAGTGTGACGCGCAACATTAAGCTTCATTATGAAAATGGAAAAGTTTTGCTTTAACACCATGATAGGTACACACCCCTATCAAATCCATCTATTTTGTGTTGGGGTCTATGTGCGGCGTCGTCGTCGTCTTCCTCCTTGGAGGTGCTGCTTGGTACGCGGCGACTCGGAGTGCTAGGAATCATGGTGGGATTGCTCCGGTGGACACAGCGGTGACGAGTCGTTTTTCGTTTTTGTTGATCCGCCGATGTCGACTTTGTTTTCTCTTTTTTTCTCTCTCTTTCTTTCTTTCGGGCATGACTGTGCTGTTTGCCCCAGCAGTGGTCTCAATCTTGTACCGGGTGGTTGCTATATTAATATAGCGGGGCGAAAGCCTATTTTGAGAGATAGGTACACACCCCTATCAAAACCATCTATTTTTGTGTTGGGATCTATGTGCAAACTTTCTCTTTTTTTTGTTTCTCCAAAAAACACAAAACAAAAAAGTTGAAACTTTGCATGTCAACAATATATTGGAACAACCATGTATGAAAAATAAATTCGGATTTTTAGATCATAAAAACTTCAAATCATTATTAGATATTTACACCAGAAATTCTGAAGCTACTTTTCAAACATTGTTGACCTGCAAAATTTCAAGTTTATATTTTCTTTCGTTTGAGATTTTTAAAAAACAACTCAGCACAAAAATAGATGGTCTCGATATGAGTGTGTACCTATCATAGTGTGTTTTTTTTTTTTTTTTGACCTGATCATAGTGTGTTTTGAACAAGAAGAAGAAAACACTCTCGAAAAGGGGAACCAGTAGTCCACATCTCAAGCCCATCCGTGGCAAGGCATGGCCAATCGGTTAAGTGTACCAAGTATGTATGAAGGCAAAGGCATCCTTTTTGGTGCCCGGGCTCATCTGAGCCCGGTTTTGTTTCCGATTTTTTTAAAATACTAAAATGCTTCGAAAAATTATGAAAAAAATTGGACATGAACATATTGAAGTATTCAACACTCGTGTAAAAATTCGACAGAAAATATCAATTTTTGCGCCCTGTGTAAAAAAGACAAATCTGTCTTTTTGAATAGTGGACTGTTCACCTATTTTGTCTGTCAGATTTTTGTCTTTTTTGCACAGGGCGCAAAAATTGATATTTTCTGTCGAAAATTTACACGAGTATTGAATACATGAATATGTTTCCGCATAATTTTTTTCAGATTTTTTTGACGCGTTTTCAAAATTCAAAAAAATCAAAAGGGCAGCCGGGCTCAGATGAGCCCGGGCACCGAAGCGGATTTCCGAAGGCATCTGACGATAATTCCGCCAATAATGCGAGACGTCACCGCTGATTATATTAGTGTCTCGCAACTCAGTAGTCAGTACTCACACGTCACAACAGAACACAACTGTACAAAAAACAAAAAAAATGTCCAAGCAAGCCAGAGGTTACCTAAACAAGATTAAAAAAAATGTCCAAGCAAGCCAGAGGTTACCTAAACAAGATGAAACATTCTCCTAGTCTCCTCGCGCATGTCGGGTAGAGAGGAGGACCGCGCGCGGGAGAAGGGTTCTCAGGGCCACTAGACTCTAGACGAATGGGGAGAAGAAAGCGTGAATCCCAGCCTCCCAGGGCAACTAGACGACTACAGAATCGACGGTAATTTAGAACAATTCGAATCCCCTTTGTTCAAACATATCGGTAAAAGTTGCAGTTGGGCCTTTTAATTTGCGAGTCAAAATTCAGAGCTGGTCGTGCCAAAAGATATGGAGAACTTTCATGCGCGCGCTTGAATTTAGGGGTTTTACTACTCCCTCCGATCCATAAAAAGTATCGTTCATTTTATACTAAATTAGTATAAAGTTTATACTAAGTGGGCGACACTTTTTATGGATCGGAGGGAGTACAAGAATTCAGGAAAAGACAGTAAAAGGCTAAAAGCTACTGTATCGTTTGGGGGTGGGCGTCAGGATCGGGGCTTCTGATATTTGTGTTGACTACTGTTGCCCATCTTTATATATACAGCACTTGTGTGTGTTAATTGAGCTGTAGAGCGTAATATTTCAGCAATCTGAAGTGCCACCAAGCTTCAACAATATGAAAACAAGTAACAGGCAAGTACGTGAAGGCAATGGCACCTGACAAGATAGGTGACTGATGGCTCGCAAGAAGAAAAACGAAGATTCAAGCAGAGCAGGCCAGAGGTAGGTGCTTTACCTGAACCGGATGAAGTCGTCGCCCTAGTCCTGCTCACGCATGTCGGATAGAGGGGAGGAGGACGATGACGACCGGAAGAGAAGATTTCGGCTGAAGCGCTGGCGGGGGCGAGGCGAAGGCGGTTCGTTCGCTGCTGCGAAGGCGCAGCAGCTAGGAGGGTGCGGCCACTGGCAGCCTGCCGGCGATGTGCTGGGAGGACGGAAGAGGCGCCCCCGGCAGCTCTCGGGCTCGACTTGGACAACATTGAAAGCCAAGGAGAGGAACTGAAGCCAGAGAGTGGTGGAAAATTAAGGTTGATGCCTCTACCTGTTTATATCAGTACGCATATGCCCTGCTGGAGGATGCAGCACACTAGCTTTTATTTTGTCTTGTTTAGACCATAATAATAATAATATCCCTAATTTGAGAGCTCGCTGGGCCTGCCGCCTGGTAGATGCAGCGTAGCTCATTAATTGCTGGGTCAATGCTTGTGACCATGTGCACATTTTTCACCAGGAAGAAAAATGCATGGGGGATATTTTGTCAACACCACATGCCAATGACCGATGAAAATTTGTTCGAACGGTCGCGTCGGCTGTTTGACAGATACAACATGTGCAAGGTCAATCGGGAGAACAGTTCCCGAAGAGCAGGTTGTGTTAGGTTGATCTCCACACCACCCTTTACTCGGCTCCCTGATCGGGGGAGCCCAAACCGTTTTGGGTGTAGGGCCCCTGTCGCACCGGCTATAAGAGGGAGGTGGGGACCACTAGGGCACGCACGCCAAGAAAGAGTCGTGGCCACCCCACCTCCACCTACCGATCAAGGAAGCCGGACAGCGACGGGAAGCACCTCCACCCCGCCGCCATTCTACCATCGCCGGCCACCTCCACCATGGCCGGCACACCGGGTGGGTTCTGTTAGAGGAGAAGGTACTTCGATTCTCTCTCATCTCTCTGTTCTACCGAATCCTATCTAGCCTAGATGATCCTAAGGGGTCTTAACAATGGTATCAGAGCACCTAGTGCTAGATCTGTTCGGTAGCAAAGAAATCAAAAGAAAATCACCGAATCGAAAAAGGAAAGGAAAAGATCACCCCGATTGGAACCCTAACCCTAATCAGAAAGAGGGCAAAGGGCAAAGAAAGCTTACCGGATCTCGCCGGAAAAGGAGCGCCGCCATCCGTGCCGCGCCCGTTCCTCTCGATCTGGTGCGCACCGAAAGGGGCACCAGTCGAAGAACACACCCCCTCGGGGGCAAAGAAAACAGGAGCCATTCGGGACAAAGGGAACCACCTCCATCACCGGCCGCCGCCGGCAAAGGGCGCCACCAACTGAACCGCTTGACGGCGGTGCGCCCACCCTCGGGTGCACGCACGCGCTGGCAAGAGGGCCAGCGGGGGGCGCCGCCACTCCACCGTCGGGCACAGGGGAGCAGAGGGGGCGCAGCCGCGTTCCCCTTTTTCTCTGCTTCAGGAGGCGGTGGCTTGAGGAAAGAGAGATGGAAGGAAAGGGCTGGCGCGGCGCCGTGGTGTCCAACGCCGGCCGCCGGTCGCTGGCCTAGCTGCCGCTGTGGACAGAGGAGCGCGGGGACGAGAGAGAAGAATGAATCTAGGGTTTGACCGTGCGGGGGCTCCTCCCGGTTTTGATCAAGCGAGAATCACGCTGGACCGTCGGAGCCAGGATTGAAACCCTAGTCGACCTGTGGGCCAGTGGGCCGAAAGAAAGGGGCCGTGGGCCGCGTCCTTGACGTCTGCGTCGCAGCGAGCGGCAGATAGGTGCCTGGCGCACGCGTGGGCTGTGGGCTGGCCCGCACAGTTTCAGACAGACCTTTTTCTCTGTTATTTTGTCTTTTACTTTTTGCAGAAGCTTTTTAGTTGTTTTTGTTCAAATTTTGGACAAATTTCAACTAGTTTTTCCTATTCAAAATTATCCAACGAAAATTTTGTTTTAGGAAACAGAAAAAGTAAAAGAAATGTTTCTGAAAAAGAATAAAGTTAATAGAATTGTTATTAATGTTTTTCTGCTGCAAATAGAGAAATGTGCTCTTTTTAATTTTAAAAAGGTCAAAAGAATTAAAAGTTGAAATTTAAAAGAGCATGTTAAAGTGATTATTGCAATGTTTATGATTTTGTTAAAGTTTTCACTGAGAAAATTTGTTTAGAGATCAAAAGAAAAGACATACAGATTCCACTGTGAATTTGTTTAGATCTTTAATTGAATTCTCTAGGAGAATTTTAATTAAAGGACAGAAAAGTCTTTTAAGACAAAGTTTTTGCTAAAAGATGATCTCTTTTCAAATTCAGTGAATTTGTTTAGATCTTTAATTAAATTCTCTAGGAGAATTTTAATTAAAGGACAGAAAAGTCTTTCATGACAAAGAATTTGCTAAAAGATTATCTCTTTTCAAATCAATGAATTTGTTTAGAGAACAGACCAGAACATTGCAATGTTTTGTGAAATACTGAGAATATTTTACAGTTTCTACTGTAAAGTAAAAGGACTCTCCTCTAATTAAATTGGAACCAACGGGAAAATTTAATTAGAGAGGAGGGAAAAGAGAGATATTTGTTTAAAAGATTGATTATGGTATTGTTATTTTCTGACCAACGTTGATCATAGCAGTACTATAATTATATGAGTTCTATAGTCAAAGGGCTAGGTCTCTGATAATTTTGCATCAAAGTGATCAATTTCATAGAAAAGGTAAAAGATGCTACTCGTTTGCATCTAATAGATAAATTTTCAAAGAAAAGATAAAAGATCAAGAGATGCTCTTGAACTATAGAAATATGTATATTTCATGTTTCCGCTGCAATAGAGTTGATGATAATGTTATTTTCTGAACAGAGTTCTTTATTGCGATAGAAATATTATCATCATATTGTTTATAAGTTTTATGCATTGATTCTATTTCTGCCCAACGGTGATGTAGAATTAGTGTAAAAAGATGATGTTTCATTCTAATTCTGCCCAACGGTGTTTTAGAATATAGAAGAAAGTTTTATAAAGATTTAATGTGCATACCTTTAACCAGACCAACGTAGGGTTAATTTTATGCTCATTATTGTTTATTATTATTGAATGCTTTCTCAGACAAAGATGCTCATGCTTCCATTCGTGAAAGCAAAAAGATGGGTACTTGTGACCCGAAAGATGACCAAGTAAGGTCATAAAGTAAGAGAGTATGTTCTCTCTAAAGAATGACTGCAAAAGAAAAAGAATTCTTGGATGTTAATCTAAGAATACAAATAGATCATCGAGAGTCTTGTTTGACAAATGTCTTTCATGTACTCTCCATGAAGAAAACAAAGAAATCATTCAGAGCTTTGTTTAACGAATTTCTTTCATATACTTCATATGAAGAAAATTTTTAAACGAGCAACATGAATGCTTAATTTGAACAACGTTGGATTAAGCATGTGTATAAAAGAGTATTCAGATTTATTTCTGAATTTGATGATTCAATATGCAGTCTAAAGAGCCAATTGTGGCATCTATGTCTCTTCATTACCCGCATGACGGGAAAAGACGATAATACCCGCATGACGGGAAAAGACGATAATAATACCCACGTGGTGGGAAAAGTCTGGGAAAATACCCGCATGGCGGGAGAAAATTTTGACAAAGGTCTTATCCTGTATGACAGGAGAAAGATGTGACGACTCATGTGTTTTTATATCGATTGCACATTTTATGTGTCATAGTTATAAAACACTTAATGAGTCAAAAGAGAATAAAGTTACAAATGAACCTCAAGTTAAGAATGGTATGCAAGTGTGACTTGCAAAAAGTATCATTGAGAAAGAACTCTTGTGAGTTTTGAAAAGGAATGAGGAAAAAGTACTCCCATACGTTAAAAGACAACTTCATTTTGAATAAAGCAGATAATCAAAGTTTCGAAATTGTCGCAAAAGGTTCTTGCCACATTTCGAGGGGGAGATAGAGAGTATTACAGAATAGACTCCCCTAAGTGATCTATGATGAATTGTGATCGTCTGGGGAGTACGACGATCACAATAATGATACCCCTAAAGTAAAAAGATAGATGTATTCTTGGATATTTTACAGCTCCGAAAGGAGACTAAGGACGGTACTCAAAGTACCATAAAGAAGACAGATTGATAGAACAGAATAAACCCAAATAAAAGGATTAAGGATACACCATTTTCGAGAAAATGGAGTAATCCGGGGGAGCATGGTATGAACATACCTAAGGCTCGAATTGTTTTTATCTGGGGGAGCTTGTTGCTTCATAAAAGAGATGAACAAGTAAACATGGATCTTGTGTTTAGGTCCTTGTACAGCTATTGCCTTTTGGCAATAGAAGACTACTAGAATTTATTGCCTCTAGGCAATGACAGAGCAACAACATCCCCATATGAGAAAAACAGATGACTATAAAGTCTATATCAGAGAAATTTAAATGAAGGTTGATCCCACCTCATTTACAGAAATTAAAAGCTGCGCTCAATCGTTTTTGACAAGTGTCTACTTGTCTTAATGATTAGAGACTATGTGAATCCCTGACAATGTTTGGGACTCATAAGTAATTTCCAATGAAGCCAAAACAGTAGGCTATAAAGGGTCTACAACACCAATGTGACTACAAAGGAAATATGTAAAAACGATTTTAAATCGAAAGATTTGCGCTAAGAGAATAAAAATATTATAATGAGTGCTAATGGCACATAATGATCTGAGTTACATCAGATGAAAGTAAAGAACACAAGGGATCTTATGGACTAGAGCAAGTCTCTAGAATCAGAAGTTATTTTGGGTTAAAGAAAATGAGAGGACAATCGCATTTGTGCAAACTTATAGAATGGGAAATTCATTTCCTAATCCCGTGTATGTGGATGATATCCTACTTGCTAGTGGTGATGTCAATCTACTACCGGCAGAGAAAAGAAGTTCTTGTCCTCAAAAGAGTATTCTCGGTAGAGTGTCTCTCGTTATAAGTATCGAGATTTACTGAGAAAAGAAGAAAAGGGGTATTAGAAATATCGCATGGACATGCTGAGAAGAAGTCTCTAAAGCATGCATGTCGAGAAAACCTACGCCTGTTCTTATTGTTAAGGGTAATGGAATTGGGAACTTTAGTGTTCCAAGAGATAACAAAGAATGGATCAAATGGATATGGTACCATATGCTTCCGCTGTTGGTTGCTCAATATTACCCTGACAATTCACGTATCAGGGTTGTTTTGGCAATGTCCAATCCAGATATAGATCACTGGAATGGAATCAAGATATCGGCCTCATGCTAAAAGAAACATTGCTCTCAAAAGGTTGTGAGTACAAAGATAGATCTATAGAGTGCTCTCAAAAGGTTGTGAGTACTCTGAAAGAATTTGTGAAATGTATAGCGAAATCCACAATTGTCGCTAAATTTTCACATTTGGAGTTTTTGTGTGGAAAATCTCCAAAGAATTAAAAGATTGACATCAGTGTGATGTAAAGACACTTTATAGCATCATATGAGGCTGAGGGATAGGCAAAATGGTTAAGGAAACCTGTACCCGGAATTGATAATGGTTGACAACAGCAATAACCATTAAGTAATTCACTCCTAAGACAACGAGTCAAGTGTGGTGCCAAACACATTGACACAAAGTTATACGTTGTAAAGGAGAAAGTCCGGAATTATGTTGAAATGCTTGGAGCATAAGAGGAACAGATAAAAGAAACACACAAGTGTTTGCAGATCTGCTAATTAAAGGCTTACCGCCCAGTGTGTTTTGGAGAACACATAGTCGACATGGGTTTATGGTATAGTCTATATGATTTCCGGACAATAAAGAGGCCCAAAAGATTAAAGAATCTATTTCTGAATGGAGGAGTACATTGTAGCTGTCTGATTCTATCGGTAATTGAGCTGAGACGATGAAACACGCTCTATATACTAATCTATGACGAAATTAGATAAGGGAACAGAAAAGAAAAGAATAAATATGAGATCAAGGGGGAGATTGTTAGGTTGATCTCCACACCACCCTTGACTCGGCTCCCTGATCGGGGGAGCCCAAACCGTTTTGGGTGTAGGGCCCCTGTCGCACCGGCTATAAGAGGGAGGTGGGGACCACTAGGGCACGCACGCCAAGAAGAGTCGTGGCCACCCCACCTCCACCTACCGATCAAGGAAGCCGGACAGCAACGAGAAGCACCTCCACCCCGCCGCCATTCTGCCATCGCCGGCCACCTCCACCATGGCCGGCACACCGGGTGGGTTCTGTTAGAGGAGAAGGTACTTTGATTCTCTCTCATCTCTCTGTTCTACCGAATCCTATCTAGCCTAGATGATCCTAAGGGGTCTTAACAGGTTGGTGTTGAACGGGCGAATCTTCCGGTAGGGATTTTTTTATCTAGCCGGGTTTCCACCCCCTTTCCGACTAAAACGTTGATAGAATATAACATTGTCTACATTCCTAACTTTTTTCAGATTTTTTAAAACTTAACATTATGATTTTTCGAATTTTTTAAAATAAAGGGATCCATGAAGTTAGGCCTCCATTTGTGGTTTCCGAGTACAAAATTGCTAGCCAACAACTACCAGGTCACAAGCTGAAGGAACCTCACCATAGCATAGACAAACTTCACTAGACATCTTCACACTTCAAGCTTCAGATGCTACAAACCACCGTTTCAGGTTGAGAGCAGAACGGCCCATTCCTGATGCCTTGAGTTCGTAACAGATTGGAAGCCGCCTCCATCATATTGCAGGTGCAGCTTCCAGATTCAGCATATTCTTGGCGTGTTCTTTCTATAGACTTGTCCACTGAGTCGGTAACGATGAAGCAGTGAGAATATTCTCATAGGGGCCGGACCCAACAAACAGCAGAAAACCAATCATAAAATATATGCCACGTGAGGAAGAGAAGCATGAAACCAGGGCTAAAGCTTGCCACAATTTATCATGACACATAGGAGTGCCCAAACTCCGACCAAGAACACAACAAATTATTCTAGCCACAATACATTGAATAAATAAGTGCTTAGCAGATTCTACTTGATCACAAAAAGAGCATAAAGAAGATACAAGCCAATTTCTTTCCATCGTATTGTCTCTTGTTAGCACAACATTTTAAAAAGCACTCATGTAATTTGTTTGATCTTCAGGGGTAATTTTGCAGACCAAATCCATTTATAATGAACGAATTTGACTTGTTGTTATATATACATGGGTCTTTTCGCCCATGCGTGTGACGGCGGCGGCGGAGGTCTTCTCCTCCCTCTCGCTGGTCGTCGGTGGCGCGGGACACCCTGACTCGCGGGGGATCGTCCCCGATCTAGTCATGCCTGCTGCGCCGGCGATGGTGTGGCTGGTGGGGTCGTTGGCCGGAGGGTGGCAGCGGCGACGTCTCTTTGGATCCCGGGGCGGCGGCCCCGGTCGGCGGCGGCGTGTGAGGCTCAGGCCGCCCAATTCAGCGTGCCGCGGTGGTGCCCACTCCAAGGCGGCGATGTTCCCGCGGTCCGGTGGCTTTGGCCCCGGTTTCCTCGGTCTCGACGGGACGGGTAGTGGCTCATCCGGTTTGGCTGGGTGGGGTGGCGGCCCTCCCACCAGACTCCAGTGGTGGTGCTCTCCGACAGCGGGCAGCGCGTAGGGCACCCGTGGCGGTCGTCTCTGTGGGCGGTCGCCGGATCTGGGTGGACCAGATCTAGGGCTTTCAAGGCGGTCAAGCCGCTTTACAAGATGCTGGTTGGAGTCTCGCGGAGGAGATCCGGGTGAAAATCTTGTCTTCGGTCGGTGACCGGAGCCGATGATGGCGACGCCATGGGCGCCGTATTCTTCTCGAAGACGATCATCGAGGTGAAGCTCTCATCTCCCTCTACTACCTCCGGGGGAAACCCTTGATCAGTGATCGGATGATGGCGATGCTACTGTGTCGTACCCCCTTGGGGGCATCATTTTTGGAGGCGTGCATCGGTCCGAGTGACCAGTGGATGGTATCTATGGTGGAGCGGTGTTCTATCTATCGCATCGACGACGGCGTGTCTCGGCGGCGTGGCGCAGCGGAGTATCGATGACGGATGTGTGTTGATGGGCACGTGCAGTGCGGTGGCGCTATTTGTCGCCGTGGCGGCGTCGATGCATGCCTGGCGAGGGTCTTGACTTCGATTTACATCCCGGAGATGGGTTCGTGGAAGATGCGATGGCTGATTCCTAAGCACATGCACAAGGCAATGTCTTTGGATTTAGCCGTTGAGCCGATGATGGCTATGACCGGGGAACAAGACCCCGATTGTATTCTATCGTTGTGCGAGTAGGTGGTGTATCACCATGTTGGGCGGCTTCGGCATGTATGATCGTTGTTTGTAAGGCTTTTTGCCAGCTTTGTTGAATAAATAAATAAAAAAGCCGTATGCATCTTTTCGATGCAGAGGCTGGGGTACCCCATTTCTAAAAAAAATACATGGGTCTTTTTTCTTCATGTATGTCAAACACATGTTTAGACCAATGCAACCCAGCACATACGCACATCACAAAGTTCGTCGTTAACAACCAAGCACGAATTCATAATTTGGACAAAACTCGAATGCGACATCGAAAGCTACAGTTTAAGTTATGTCCCAGCCAAAAAGATCGAATGTAGAACACATATGCGTTATGTACCCTACTAATAGGCTTGTAACCGCCCGAGTTGAAGATATCCTAAACGACTGTCACTAGACGTTGCATCCAGAAACCAAAAACTCCCACTCATCTGAAGGAATCATGTAGAAAAAAATGTGATTTTTACTATGCTCGATTTTCTTGTTAGAAGGACATTTTTTGTGGTTAAAAGTATTTAGCCACGTTCGAGGTACCGTGGTAGAACTCATGTGGCCGAACAATCTACCACAGTTCACGGAATCCGTGGTAGATGGTTTCGCATCAACCAGGAGAAAACTATTGTGATAAATGCAAGTAACGGAGATTCCGAACGGACTAACATTAACAGCGTTAACTCTAACGATCATCCCTTTATGTGACGTGGCATCACTGAAATGGAATCGGGTTTAGGTGCCATATAGGGTGCGTCTGTATGCTCACGTAAGCATGTTTTTCGATGGCAATAGAGTTTTTCTACCACGAACCTATTCTGTGCTAGATGACCGACCCATTAGAAGCACATAAAAGCTTAGACGGACCGGCCCATTTAGATTACAGGTCGGGTCAGCCCATTTAGAATAAGCAGATTGGCCCATTTAGATTAGGCAGGTTGGCCGTTTAGATTAGGCAGGCCGGCCCATTAAGCTGGCATGTGAGCCTGGACGGCCCATTTTTTGGCCGCCGACCCATTTTTCGGTCGTCGTATATTTGCTAGGCTCGTTTGATGTCCAGTTTAGATAAATTTGGGAAGCTTTGAAGGCCCAATAATTTGCAAAAATGTTTACTGGCAACCCATGAATATACAGCATGGGGATTGCCTAAATTATTTTGGAAACCACAATTAATTATATATATCAACCAAATTAAAACTACAGTAGAGTTCATCAAGGACAACACAGTTTGAATGGCAAACTCTCGGAAGAGGACGGAAGAGGCGCCCCTGGCAGCTCTCGGGCTCGACTTGGACAACATTGAAAGCCAAGGAGGGGAACTGAAACAGAGAGTGGTGGAAAATTAAGGTTGATGCGCCTGCTGGAGGATGCATCACACTGATAGTATTTATTTTGTTTTGTTTAGACCATAATAATATCCCTAATTTGAGAGCTTGGTAGATGCAGCGTAGCTCATTAAATGCTGGGTCAATGCTTGTGACCATGTGCGCATTTTCCACCAGGAAGAAAAACGTATGTATGGAGGATATTATGCAGTCAACACCACATGCCAATGACCGACGAATTTTTGTTCGAACGGTCGATCGGCTGTGTGACAGATACGACATGTGCAAGGTCAATCGGGAGAACGGTTCCGAAGAGCAGGTTGGTGTTGAAATTTCAAAAGCCAAATCTGAAAACAATCCTCGACGTAGAAAATGTTGTATTCTACCAACGTGTAGAATTTCAACCAGAAATATCGAGTATTTTAGGCTGCGCAAAAATGACAACGTCTGACATTTGAATTTACTGAAAACCGGAAAATTTTCAACTCTTTTCAGTCTATCAGTTTGTATAGACTAGAATATAAAATATTTGAATTTAAGATTTTGCACGTTGATAGAATACAACATTGTCTACATCCATTACTTTTTCAGATTTGTTTAAACTTAAAATTATAATTTTTCGATTTTTTTTAAATAAAGGGATCCATGAAGTTTGGCCTCCATTTATGGTTTTTTTTTAGATACCAGGCCAGAGGCCCGACGTTAAATTAATAACGCCAAAACGGCGAAAGGGTACATGATGCTGCAACCAGCTTACACGGAAGAACACAACACACCCACACAAGATGACTCCCACCGGAGCAAGACCTGGGAACGCAAGCAAAGGCGCGGCCATTACAGAAACTACACATATGGGAGGCAAGAGCCAAACGTCTACAGTGTCGGGCCGGAGCTCCTCCAAAGAAGGAGCCATTTTCACGCGCGCCGTCGAGAGCCTGCCGCCGCTGTAGCAACGCCACCGGGGGCCGACCACCCCCAGGAACCACACCAAACTGCCCGCACAACACCAGGCAGCACCGAGGGAGGAGGAGACCCGGATGTGTCGACCCGCGTCAAGCCTGGCCGAGGGAGAAACGCCGCAGCTCCAACCATCCGAAGACACCGCAGCTCCGCCAAACCTCCGTCGAAGAACCACACGTCGAGTGCTCCAAGGCGGTGTCTTCAAGAAGAGTACGACACCAGAGCGCCGCCACCGCCCAATCCGAGGATCTGGGTATTCACCCGGAGCACGAGGGAGACCGAGAGAGCACCGCAACGACACCTTCAAGAAGGAAACGACGTCCGAAGACGCCGCTGTCGTGGCCCATAGGGCAGGGTTTCCCCTCGGCAAACACTCTGCCTCCAACCCGGGGGATGGACCGCCGCAGGACGGCGCCCACCCCACCGCCACGACGATCAGCTCCCGGCCACCACGCCGTCCACACGGTCAGTGGTCGCCGGCCAGCACCTGGGCCCCTGGCACGCCCGCCCGCCAAGAGGACCCCCACCACCCAGGGCCGCCGCCCCGGCATACCCGAACCACCACCGACCACCAACAGCTCCGGCGAAGAAGCTTCCGCAGATCCTCGGCCGGGCCATGGCGCTGCAGATGTCACCTCGACACCCCACAGCAGCACACGGCCCAGACCCCACGACCCAGATCGGGCCCGTCGGCCCAGATCTGAGCCCACATCGCGCCCACTGCCCCACGCAGTCGGCGCACGAGGAGGGCCGCTCGGCCGCGACGAGGAAGAGCACGGCCGCGGCACACCGGCCGCCGTGCCGACTCCCCCACGGCAGGGGCCGGCCCCTGCCAGCCCTCGCCACGCCGCCCGGCCGCGGGCGCCCGAGCCCCTCCTCCCGCTTCCGCCGGAGACCACCACCGCGCCGCACACCACCAGAGCACGCCCACCTCGCAGCCACCGCGCCGCCGCCGGAGCCGCCACGCCGCCACGCCCCGCAAGAAAGCGCCGCGCCCCCCCGGCCGAGACGCCCCGCGTCGCCCCCGCCGCGAGAGAGAAGGAAGGCCCCGCCGCCGCCGACGCCGCCCGGGCTTAGCCCGGCGACGCCCTCCGGCGGCGGCGAGGGGAGAGGAGGGAGGAGGAGGGCTAGGAGAGGCGGGGTCTAGGGTTTCGCCCGTCGCTCGCGGGAGCGACGGGACGAAACGTTCTCCGCCTCCATTTATGGTTTCCGAGACAAAATTGCTAGCCGACAACTACTACTAGGTCACAAGCTGAAGGAACTTCACCATAGCAAAGACAAACTTCATGATACATCTCCAAACTTAATAGCAACATGAGGAAGGCACCAGCACCAACACTCAACACGGCTCCACCAAACTTCAAGGTTCAGATGCTACAATCCACCGTTTCAGATTGAGAGCAGAACGGCCCATTCCTGATGCCTTGAGTTCGTAACAGATTGGAAGCCGCCTCCATCATATTTGCAGGTGCAGCTCCCAGATTCAGCATATCCTTGGCTTGTTCTTTCTGTAGACTTGTCCAGTGATTAATGAACGATGAAGCAGTGAGAATATTCTCATAGGGGACCCAACAAACACCAGAAATACCAATTATAAAATATATGCCCCCTGAGGACGAGAAGCATGAAACCAGGGCTGAAGCTTGCCACAATTTATTAGGACACATAGGAGTGCTCAAACTCCGACCAAGAACACAACAAAATATTCTAGCCACAAGACATTGAATAAATAAGTGGTTAGCAGGTTCTACATGATCACAAAAAGAGCATAAAGAAGATCCAAGCCAATTTCTTTTATTCCTCGTATTGTCTCTTGTTAGCGCAACATTTTGGAAAAGCTCTCCCGTATTTTTTTTGATCTTCAGGCATATCTTTGCGGACCAAAACCATTTGTAATGAACCGGTTTGAACGTACTCAGTCAAGTGTGAATTTGTAAGCTGGCTGGAATTTGACTTGCTGTTATATATACATGGGTCTTATTTTCTTCACGTATGTCAAACACATGTTTAGACCAACGCAACCCAGCACATACGCACATCCCAAAGTTCGTCGTTAGCAACCAAGCATGAATTCATAATTTGGACAAAACTCGAATGCGACATCGAAAGCTACAGTTTAAGTTATGTACCATACAAAAAGATCGAACGTAGAACACATATGCATTATATAGCCTACTAATAGGCATGTAACCGCCCGAGTTGAAGATATCCTAAACGACTGTCACTAGACGTTGCATCCAGAAACCAAAAACTCCAACTATTTTGAAGGGATCACTAGAAAATAGTGGTTTTTACTACACTCGATTTTCTTGTTAGAAGAATATTTTTCATGGTTAAATGTATTTAGCCATGTTCGAAGTACCATGGTAGAAGTCACGTGGTAGAACAATCTACCACGGTTCACGGAATTCGTGATAGATGGTTTCGCATCAACCACGAAAAAACGGTTGTGATAGAGGCAAGTAACGGAGACTCCGAACGGACTAACGTTGACGGCGTCAACTCTAACGATCATCCCGTTACGTGGCGTGGCATCACCGAAACGGAATCTGGTTTAGGTACCACATAGGGTGATGCTCACGTAAGCCTGCTTTTGGATGACATTACAATTATTCTACCATGAACATGATCTATGCTAGATAACCGACCCAAGCACATAAAGCTTTAGCAGATAGGGCCATTTAGATTACGCAGGCCAGGTCAGGCCATTTAGATTAGGCGGGTTGGCCTGTTTAGATTAGGTTGGATGGCCATTTAGGTTAGACATGCCAGTCCATTAAGCTGACATATGGGCCCGACGGCCCATTTTTTGCCCGCCGACCCATTTTTCGGTCGTCGTATATTTGGTAGGCTTGTTTGATGTCTAGTTTAGGTACATTTTGAAGCTCAATTGAAGACCCAATAATTAGCAAAATTGTTTACTGGCGACCCATGAATATCCAACATGGGGATTGACTAAATTATTTTGGAAACCACAATTAATTATACATACCTACCAAATTAAAACTACAGTAGAGTTCATCAAGGACAACACAGTTTGAATGGCAATTTCTCAAGCTTCTCAAATTTTACTTCGACAAATCACCGTAGAGAGCACAAACCGATGCACCAAATGCAATGGTAAGAACACATTAAGAGGTCAAATCCTTCTCTCCCAAATCTCAGCAAAGCAACTAATCTAGGGAAGGATATGAGAGAAAGAACAAAGGAAAAACACAAAGCAACTCCAAGATCTAGATCCAAAAGCTTCCCCTCACTTAGAGGAGAGATGGATTGGTGAAATAGAATATCTAGATAGCCTCCCTCTTTTCCCTTCAAATGGAGGCAATGATCATGGAGGAATAGAGAGAAAGCAAGCTCCAAGAGGTCAAAATGGTGGGGAAAACTTGCTCAAAGGATTGGAAAACCATTGGGGAAGAAGATCCCTTAAATAGATTCCCCCATGCATCTAACTGGTGGAAAAACGTGTAGGAACCCCATAGAATCCGGCCGGGGGCGGTCTGGCCGGCTTAACCCGAACATCGTGTTGGCCTCCAAACAGAGGGCCCCTAGTCAGAGGGTCGGACATGGGCCGATCTGGCCGGCCTCTCGGACATAGACCTGGTCAGCCCGGCCTGGCAGAAACGCCAAAACTGGAACCACAATATCATTCGCATCCGAACTCCGTTTTTGATGATCTTGGGATTATTTTGAAGCTAACAACAAGCTCTAGATATTCATATAGATAAAAAAACAACAAAAGAGGTTATATCCAAAAGAGGAAAGGTTAGACCTCCCTATAAAAGATTGACATGCAAATCTCTAATATCGTATAACCCCATCTCTCAATTAACATCATGAAACCGGTAAAAATAGAAAATATATCAAGATCATACGTTTGCCTTGCGCATAATTTGCTTGAGATCGATGATGACGATCTTAACCTTCTAAAGTTGGACCACCTTTCTTGATTGTGCTCCGCTCGGTGAAGACTCACATATTGCTCCCCCATACACCAATATGGAAGGAGACACTTCTTTGACATATCTTCACTAGGCCATTATCCTCAAATAAGTGGCAAGCTTCAAGCATGTGAAATCTTCATGATGATCGTTTTGAACTTGACCTCATAACCTTGATGACGGTCACCACGTGACGTCGTCCTCCATGAGCTACATAGGATATTCCTCTTGATCCATCTCATAGAGTGATACCTAACCCCACATAGAAATACCAAGCACATAGATCATGGTTTAGTTCACAAAGCTATATTGACAATTGCTTACCATACCATGAGATCACTTGATCGCCTCATGGTATATCACTAGCCTTGTGTGTTGACCAACATGAAACCACTTCGAACTTAGCCTTGATTAACAAATAATCTTATTTTTTTAGCCTTGAATCTAACATATGGAGTTCAAGCATGCCTATGAACCATGCAAACATTAGTCCATAGAGATTGTCATTAATTATCAAAGCCACATGTGGGGGCACCATGCTCTTTCAGGGATTTCCTCTAGAAGTCCTCTCATTGTCAAAATCAGGAAACCACGACATAGTCATAGCCAGAGCCAAACTCGACGTATTTCTCCAACTCCTCATCCATCACACTAGAGCATGAAGAAAAGCGAGAGCTAGAAGAAGAAGCAAGGAGGAGGGTGAGATGGTTGACAAGCGGCAGAACTCGCCCAGCGCATACTTAACCTAGTGTTAAACAGGCCCCCATGCTGCCATGCAGAACCGCCCCGCCAAGCAAGCCGCCGCGTGGTCGTGCCATTTCTCACCTGCCTCATCACCACATTTAAACCGCCCATTACTGCAACCTTTTTCTGCGGGAAATCAAGACGCCACCATCGAATATCCTAGGTAACCGCTCCATCCCGATGAGCCCGCATGTTAACCCAAGAGACAAGTCTCATCCGCCAACCGGCCAGCTGGTGGTGTGCCTGAGAAGGTGACATGCGCGATAGGACCACACCATTATAAAGATTCCTGACTACATGCCATGACCGTCGACACACACTAGTTGGCTGACCGGCCCCACGGCTCCCCTTCATCACAACCAGAATACCGTCTGACTCCGCCGGCTGGAACCAGGCCCTGAGGCCGTCTTCGAGACAACCTCGCAAACCAAGATCCATCACACCCTCTATGCGCTCCACATGCATGCTCTCTTTTTTCAAACCATGCCGGCAGGATATAACAAAGACAAAATTCGGTACTAAAAGCTTTTTGCAAGAAATATTTTTATTTTTTTACACATGTCACAAAAATGCTGGTTTTTACTTTTTCGTAAAACTTGACGTGCCCACATAGAATGTCGATATGTATGCGTCGTATTTTTGTTCAGAATTCTTTTATTTTTTTAATATTTTTTCTGGTGACAAGTATATTTTTTTCGAAATGGAGGCTATGCACCGGCCTCTGCATCGATTGATGCATGCAGCCTCTTTATTATTTTATTCAACAAAGATCATACATCAAAAAACCCGAAGCCACCACACAATACCTACACACCCGACAATGAGTGGAAATCATGTCAACTGAGCCTTGTGCCCTGAAAACGCGAAAACCCCTCATCAACTAGGAGCCGGGAATATCGCATACCCCGATACACCCTCTATGCGAAACGGGAGCGCTCATCTGGTCTAGTAGACTCTTAGCGAGTACCTCATGCACACGCTACAGAAGTCGTCACCTCCATCTAACCACCGAGCCATCTTCAGGATAAATCTCCGCATAATCTTCGCCGATCCTGTCGTTGACACCACCATGATGTTAGACTACGCCACCTCCCTGCGCGCGTCCATCATCACACGCCCGTCACCGACACCCCGCTGCACCATGCTGCTGAGAACCGTCGCCGTCGACGCGGTAGATGAAACACCACTCCACCAGCAGCCCCCTCCAGGCTTCGCATGTTCCAAGACGATGCCCCCAGAGGGTGAGCGACACCGAAAGTGCCGCCATTGTCTGATCTGGGATACCCAGATCTAGGGTTTCCCCCGAAACATCTGGCAGGAGGCGGAAGATACGCAGCCACGACACCTTCAACAAGGTAAGGATGCCCGAGGATGCCGCCATCGTTGGCTCCGACGAGGTCGAAGCCCGGCTCTCACCGGCCGCCGGCCTCGCAAACCTGCACATGCAGCCCGAGGGGCTGATCCGCAAGAGAGGAGGACGTCTCCTCGCCGTCCACCGTTGATCCACCTAGAGGAGACCACCATGCGCGCCTCATGCCGATCACCACAAATCTAGTCACATGGCCCTGATCCATCCGGCCCAGCAGGAGGCATCGCCGCCGGCGGGGGATCCAGGCGCGTCGGCAATGGATCCATCACCACCTTTGGCCCGCCGTCGTCCACTCCGTGCAACACTTGTTGCGGCCTCCGCTCGAGATCTCCATGGGGGGCTGTGACGACCAAACCATGCCACGCCGCCCCCTTCATCGGAGGCCAGATGGCTTTGCCGCGTCCACCTCCGGAAGTGGCGAGGAGTGATAGGAGAAGAGGAGGGAGGGGGCGGCAGCGATCTGGGATCGCTCCCCTGGTCGCCTAAAGGGGGCGACCCAGGGAGCCGAGTTTCTCAATTTTTCTGATGCCTTACTAGTTCGGTGACAGAAGTATATATATGTTCTCATGTGTCAAAGCGAATTTCCCGGGATAAGCGTGGTAGTTAAATGAAACAAAAGGAAGTGTTCTAGCATGGCATGGAGGACAATTTCTGCTTGTGCCGTCACTAAAAGGAGTAGCGAGTGATTTACTGATGTTACGCGCCAATGATCAACGGAATTGACTCGGTAGATTGACTCCTAGGTTATCTGATGGGGAGCTAGCAGCCGGACATATATTAGTTGGCTTTGACTAATCAAAGGGCGACCTAGTTAGTCCAGTCTGTGTGCGTTATCCCTCCACTACCCGTTTGAGAGTCTCTCGTGAAGCTAGCTCGCCGCCCCTCTCCTTCCTTCTCCCTCATTTTGGCGACCGGCCTTGGAGACCAACTAGTGGTCAGCTGGCAACGAAAGTCGGCGTCCTTTCAACCTCCTTGCGGAGGCCCTTCGTTGAGCTCGTCGCGGCACTCTTCTTCCTCCCGGTTCCAAGTGGTTTTGTCCCTGTCGCCGGCGAGGTTGGCCATGGCTTGAGCTCACACTCTTCCGGTGGCTGCAGAGGACTTGATTGCTTTTTACAGATTTCATTGAGGGCCTTTTCTATAAGAAGTGGGAACTGTGTTGTAATTGTCTTGTTGTTCGAGATCCCTTCTGTAAAATATACCCGCAGCTGTTAATTAAGAGGCATCTAGGCCCTTTGGGGCCTCTCCAGTGTTCAAAAAAAAAGGACAACCTAGTTTTACTAACCTAAAATATGCTCATCCAAAACCAACAATATGTATGGTGGAAGAGTTAATGCACCATCACGAGCAAGAAAATCAACCCAAGAAAGTCCAACCAAGAATAGGTACTACAGGAGGGTGGAAGATTCAGTTGTCTACGTTTGAAGGTTTGAGTGAGGTGTTTTGGAGGCCGAGCTCCATGTAGCTCGTTTTTTGAAAAAAATAAATTTGCATTTTTTACGTTCCAAAAAATCGGGAAAAAAATCTCAGATGAAGATAACAATAAGATCTACAAGTGTACAAAATTTCAGATCTAAATTCGTTGTATTGTTGACTGGGCAAAAATGACAAATGGGTGGATCTTGGTGGACAGTACACAGTTCAAAAAAATAAATTTGCCCGATTTATATTTTTTGTGTAGTCCAGAATATAACAAATTTTGCGTTAAAATTTTGCAAGCTTGTAGATCCAGACATTTTCTACATCTGGGATTTTTTTTTTCACGATTTTTGGAAACTAAAATGTACCGATTTTAAATTTTGCAAAAAAAAAAAACAAGCTACATGGGGCTCTGTTTGCACTTTTCACGTTTGAAGTTCAAACAAGCAACGCCAGCTCTACGCCAGTGACGGCAGACACATTTGATTTAATCAGTAACGTGCTCACATAGTGTGAAAACATCTTCAAACAGAACTCATAATTGGTAACTGGCTTGATTGATCAGACCATGCGGGACGACTGCGTTACAGGCGCGCTCACTTTTCAAACCACGTGAGAGGACTGTGTTACATGTATGCTCTTTTTTCAAACCATGCCGGGAGGATATAACAAAGAACATGTTTCATATTTCCTCTGTTTTTAATTAACCTGTCGTTTGACCTAATATGTTGAAAATATATCAACATTGTAATATAAAATTAATATTATAATTTATTATAAAATATATTTTTATATTGTATGTATTTGATAATACAGATGTTCATATTTATATATTTTGTCAAGCTTTAACGATGGGAGTATATAAGATGCGGGAATAATGAGAAGTTACAATCAAGGAATATTTGGTCAAACACAATAATGTTTGGTCAAACACAGTAGTACCTTATGTCCTTGTGTCCACAATTGTTTATGTTGAGTCTTAACCCAAGGGGCAGCTGGCTTTACTGCCTCCGGCACAGATTTCAGGTCACGCACGCAGTTTAAGAAAAACTTTGACCATCAAATTTAGAAAAACAAAATATAAATTATATTTCACAAAAATTGTACCACTCGATTTATATTCAAAAGAGGTTTGCAATGATATAATTTTTGTGATGTATAGCTTATATTTTGTTGACAAACTAATGGTTAAAATATTATCTTAAACTATGCGGGTGTCCCCGCCATCTTCTGATGGGTATTGGAGCACTCTGCGCATCGGAGCCCTGGCGATGTTCGGATGGCGCTAATGAGGACACGCGGTTCGTGGAGGTGAGCCGTGACGATGTGCTATCGGAGCACTCTGCGCATACGAGGGGCGTCATATGAGCACTTTGGTGTTTGCTCGCAGGTTCAGATAGGCACATGCCGTCGAGGTTGGTGTGATGGTCTTCGGTGCGCACTTTAGGAGCGAAGCGACGTTCGGGTGCCCGGTTGGGGTATGTTGTGTGCCCTGTCTTACCGGCGTCTTGTATGTCTTGTTGTATTCTAGGTGTGGCTTGACGTTGTTCAGATTTTTGCCCAATTTACCTCAAATAAACCGAGATGTCTAGGTCGCTTTACCGTTTTCTTACTAATCAATGGATTTGGCTAACATTTAACAAAAAAATTGAGTCTCGTGCACCAAGTTTATAGGTAAAAGCGGACAACGCAGAAGCAGTATGTGGATCAACAAAATTCAAATGAGTGAATTGGTCTAGCCATATTCGCAAAAGAAAAAAGAAGAAACCCTCCGTCCAAAAATAAGTGTCTCAAATTTGCTCAAAAGTGGATGTATCTAGACATGTTTTATGTATTAGGATACATCAACTTTTTGTCAACATTGAGACATTTATTTTTGGACGGAGGCAGTACAAGTATGCAGGTTCAGACAAAATCGCCACGTGCGACCCGCAAAGGAGAACAGCTACCTCGCTCCCGACCTTCTGATCATCTCGTGCATATATATATAGCACCTGGATGCAGTAAACTGAACGGAGCAACCGCGCACACCACCGCCTTTGAATTCCTCCGATCCGCACCGGCTAACGTACAAACCGTACCTCACCCCGGCCAGCTGACCAATGGAGGCTCTGCTGGCGACGCTCCCAGCAGTCGGCGGAGGCGCGGTGGCTGCCGCGGCGGCCGCCGTCGGGCTGGCCGCCCTCACCGGCGTCAGGATGGAGCCCAAGAAAGGCTCCAACGCGCCCCCAGGTGAGTGCGATCGTGCATGTGTTAGCTGCTGTTGCCGTTACTGCGCTGCTTCTATTGCTGTGGTTTTTTCTGCATGTAAAATTGGAGTAGCTTTTTTTCCCCCTTCTGTTTTGTGAGTTCAACGTCAAACCTTTTCTGCGTTTACCAAATAGCTAGAATGATGTGAACGGACGCTACCGAATCACAGCCACGCTACAATTATATTACCTATTGGTGTTCTCATGTGGCACTTTTTAGGAGACAAATTCCCTTACAGAGAGGATGTGCATGTCTACAGGAATCTTCACATAGCTAGCCATTAATTACTAAATCCTACAATTAAAAATATTATCTTATAAATCATTATTCCGATTAGTGATTTGTCTTCGTCACTTAGTTGATCTTAACGAAGATCTTGTTTGTTTAATTGTCGTGCAGAAGTTCCTGGTTTACCTCTTATTGGAAATCTGCATCAGTTGAATGGAACGAAACCCCATAAGACCTTTACAAACTGGTCTAAAACTTATGGGCCAATATACACTACAAGGCTTGGTGCTTCGCCTGCAGTTGTACTCAACTCAACGGAAGTAGTGAAGGAGGTAAGACAAACATTTTCATTTCTCATCTTTCTTAAGTCACTTGATAATGTGTTTTTATGTTGGACTACATAATATGTTTGTGCACTTCTAGGTAAGTAGTAAAATTCAGCCATTAAATTTATAGCATTCACTACCTAGTCCAGTGGCCAAGCTATGATTTAGTTACGTGGGGGGCACTTATAAATATCTTGACTACATAGCCATCAGCAAAAATTAGCTCGCTTCATAAATACAACTCGACAACTATATTCAAGAGTGACCATCCATGCACGTTTTCTCACTTATATATATTCTTCACTATGTTCGCAGCAAGAGAACATTGTTTCAACACTTTAGTCACCAAAACCGCTAAACCATCATTAAATTAATAACAAAGTATTTCAACTTTTAAAGATAAAAAATGAAGTTAAATGGTTGTTCTTTATATTCTTGGACCTGTCTTCTCTTTTCATATCATCGATGATGTTATCAAGTTGAAAATTGATCCTATGAAACTCACATTTGATAAATTTTTAGAACAAGATGATGGAGAAATTGTGTTCTTTGTTCGATTTTTAAATGTAGATTGAATCAAACATATAAAATCTATATGTAGTAGTGTTTTTATTGTAAATTATATATGGGGAAATGCTCAGCCTTGATAATAATAATAATAATAATAATAATAATAATAATAATAATAATAATAAGATGATAATTATGGTGAGTGTTTATTGAAATGTTAGATGAATCTAAATTAAACATATCATATATCCATAAACTAGTATTCTTTTGCAAATTGTTGTAGGGGGCATGAACATGCTTTGTTGTGATTATCTAGCATACTCTCTAGTAAATTACAATGTAAAAATAAAATGTTAATATAGAGAGTTTTTTTAACCTAGAAACTGGAAGTTTACGGCTGCTGCAATGGTTATTTGTGTTTCTCACCTTTTATCATGTAGCGGCTTTGTGATGCAAGAAAATTGTTAACTAGGCTCCTTTCTCTAAGAACTACCCAAATAAAACTAAGTTAAAAGGTAGCCTTGACTACCAAACAAAACATGCATATAGTTGTTCCTTATAATTATTGGCTGCGGTGAAAAACTAAGTAATGACAACAGCATGGTATAAATGTCCCGCACTTGATCAAAGTAATTACAAGAATATATTATTCTCTATTTGCAGGCAATGGTTGACAAATACTCATCCATATCTAGTAGAAAGCTAACTAAAGCATTCTCAATGGTGAGTCGTGATAAGATAATGGTTTCTATGAGTGACTATGGTGACTTCCACAAAATGACGAAGCGTTTTATTATGACGTCCTTGTTGGGTCCTTCTGCTCAGGTATAAGTCTTAGCAGTTTCAAATCATGCAGTTTAGTTAGCACCTCGTGGATACATTTACGTTTTGAGTTAATTGATGTCTTGCAATGAATTGCCTGTGAACATTCAGAGACAATTTCGGGACACGAGAAACAAGATGATGGATAACATGACAAGCACTTTCCGTACATTGGTGAAGGATGACCCACACGCTACTCACAACTTTAGGAACGTTTTCAGGACCGAGCTATTCCGATTATCTATGATCCAGGTTAGTGTACAAAGGCAATGATTTAGTAACGCTGTTAACTTGGACCGTGACGTGATGGTGTGTTGATGTTGCACTTTCAGAGTTTCGGTGAGGATGTGAGTTCAATTTACGTGCCTGAGCTCGGGCAGGAGGTGTCGAGGGAAGAACTCTGTGAGATCATGGTGGTTGACACGCTGAATGCCTTGGCCGAGATTGACTGGAGGGACTTCTTCCCATACCTCGGTTGGATTCCAAACAAGAGCTTTGAAACAAAAGTTATGACCACGGAATCGAGGCGTACCGCGGTGACTCGAGCCTTAATCAATCAACGGAAGGAGAGAATTGCGTGCGGCGAGGTGAGATGGCACCAATTAAACCCACCACATATGAGTTTTTAATATTCTTCTCTGATCCGGTTCTCATGTGATATATATATATATGTAGGCAAGGGTATCATATCTGGACTTCTTGCTGGCAGAGAACACACTGACAGAGGAAGAATTGATAATGCTGGCGTGGGAGGTTATCTTAGGGGGTACAGATACTACTCTGATGACGACCGAGTGGGTTATGTACGAGCTTGCCAAAAACCCCGAAATACAGGCAAGCTAAGCTAGCGTTCTAATAAGTAACTAACTTGCAGATCCGCC
This sequence comes from Puccinellia tenuiflora, assembly GCA_012064385.1. Lineage (NCBI taxonomy): Eukaryota > Viridiplantae > Streptophyta > Magnoliopsida > Poales > Poaceae > Puccinellia > Puccinellia tenuiflora. The sequence goes on along the minus strand of QRDG01000572.1, from coordinate 464,514 downwards.
GATTTGTCTTTTTTCCCCATATCAGAATACAACGTATTTGGTCCTGAAAATTTTCACAATGGTAGATCAATATATTATCTACAACTATGACTTTTTTTCAGAATTTTTCGAATTTTTTTTAGGAAACCCAGCATTCTAGACCGTCCGATGGTGTTGAATCAACGGTCGAAATTGCATTTTGATGATTGGAATCAAACTTTCAAAATTGGTACACTATATAGGAAAATAGAAGTACAGGTCATATATGCATTTGTTAACACCAGATATCTATCTGGTTCCAGGACCGTCTGTACCGGGAGATCCAGGAGGTGTGCGGCGGCGATACGGTCACCGAGGATCATCTTCCTCAGCTGCCGTACCTGAAAGCCGTGTTCTACGAGACGCTGCGGCTCCATGCCCCTGGCCCAACTCTGCCTCCAAGGTTCATCGACGAGGCCACCACACTGGGAGGCTACCAAGTCCCAGCCGGAGCAGAGGTAATTAATTTTACCTGCCTCATCTGAACACTAGTACTTGTCATCTGAAATGGAATGTTTGTATGCTCACAAGAAGAATGGCTATTCATCAGTTGATCATCAACGTGTACGGATGCAACATGGACAAGAATGAGTGGGAGGATCCAGAGGAATGGAGGCCGGAGAGGTTCCTGGACGGCAGGTTCGACGAGACGTACAAGCCCATATCGTTCGGCGCCGGGAAGAGGATCTGCGCCGGAATGGCGCAGGCGACGACCATCTCGTGCACCGCCATCGCCAGGTTCGTGCAGGAGTTCACCTGGAGTCTCAAGCAGGGCGACGAGGACAAGGTGGAGACCAAACACTTCGTCGGCGCCAGGCTCCACCCACTCTGCGTGCGTGTCTCTCCGAGGCAGTGAACTGGCATGAAACTCTTCACAACTTGGCCAAACAAAGAGCGTATATATATGTGTATACATATAGTTGTAATGAATAATGTGTGTATTATCTGAACAGTGTGTACGGATTCCTGATTCCTGGAATTGTGCTATCTCCTCTACTGATTCCTGGACGGTTCAGTTTTTTCCAACTAAAAGCTCAGAGATATTGAGCCTCACATACCAAATTGACGGGTAAATATGGACGACATGTACCTTGCGGGGGAACTGATCATCCTATGCTCAGTGTATGTAGCAACACAATATAACTTGGTGCAGCCTTCTTTTAGCCCACCCTCGATCAGATGCAAGTGGTGAAGTGGGGTGGCGGGTTGTCGTTCAGCTCGGAGATCAGATGCCTCTAACCATCTCCTTAACAAGTGACTATGGTTGCCACAAAAAGAAGCAATCTGCACCTCTCCCAAAGAAAACAAGCAGCAGTATGGAAACCCACTGATACTCGGAACTCTCAGAAACACAAGCATCAAGGCAAGTTACAGCCTATACAAAGATTTAGCAAGGTTCGTCTTTATCAAAACCAAAGGTTAGGTACATCTCCCACACAGCTGCTGAAGCAACATGATGCCAGTGGTGCAATATACAACCTCCACATTACAACTCAAGATTGACAGAACAGACAAGGGAGAAAGTGCATACAAACATGAGCAAACAAAATTTCACCCCTGTACCAAAAAGCTCCTTGCTGGATGAACTATTAGGGCCAAAATCTTGTGCTAGGCGACTGAAACTTCAATGTGACGCAGTGTAACTGTCCTTGCTCAAGAAGATATACCAGCACTGCCCTTTGCTTCACAGAAATGAGATGGCTGCAAAGGATCACTGGAGCACCGTTAGATTGAAGAAAAACAAACACAAAAGATTGCAAATACTGCTATAAAGTTCACTATTGAACGTATAAGGATCTATAAGATAATAAAGTATATCAAGACCAAATGTCATCATACAAAGATACATGGTAAAGGAGTGCACTCTCAGGCCTTCCAATTTACACCAGTGGCGGACGGCGGATCAGCCGGTGTGGCCTGTTATGCACTGACGGCTTCATCTTGTGTGCTCCCATCGTAGTGCCACGAGACTGGACAGGTCTTTTCTTCAGCAGATAAATTGCCACTGACCTTCCCATAAGCCTCCTAAAATGACAAGCTCCTTCCTCCCAATACATGTTTCCCTCCCTCGCATCCAAATTAGCGGCTATATGTCTTGATATGAGATATAAAATAGCATTATAGTATATGACATGTTTACTCATGTTGTTAGCGTCCGACATTGGACAAGATGTGCGGTCAATCAGTACCATGGTTCGTATTTTCTTCTCCATTGCTAACTTGACAACGACATATAACAATTTCTGGTGTTGAACTGGGTCTGCTCCTTAATTAGTAGGAAATGAATAATTTCAGCGCTTTCACAATAGCAACTTTCAAAGCATCTCAATATGAGTGTGTAAACTAGAGAACAATATAATTGTACCAGATGACGGCAATTGTAGCGTTTGTCAAGTATTTCTATTACTAAATGATGCTAGTATTTTTGGGGCAGATTTTCCATAAATTTTTACAACTATTCAAGCGGTGAAGTTAATGATACGACTAGATGGTACCCAGAACTAATGATGGGGAAGTTGATTCCATTTTGGTGACCTACAGTTGACAATTGAATTGATAGCCAGTACTGGGTAATGCTTCAGAGGGAAACTAGAATAGAAGCAATGTTGATGTTTACCATGCTGGTGGGGGATTCCATTCAATTCTGCTATTGTTTCTACAAGTAATAACATGCCCAATTGACTAGATAAGATGGATCCATATTGAACGGTATGCATACCTTCTTATGCTAATCGATTGTATTTCCATGAAGGTCTTTTTCTCATCTTCTAACCACATATTAATAGCATAATGGCCCATCTAGGTTTGAACATACTTATGTATAAACCATACTCTTTAGTCTTTACTATCATACCCCATCTTTTATATTGGTCTGACTTGCTGGCTACTCTTTTTTTTTAGATCATTTGTTGGCTACTTGGTTTCATAGTATACTGATCTTGGAGAAAATTCGGTAGCATAGTCCTTGCATTATAACTTGAGAAAATTGTTATGAGAAAAGTTCATGAAAGAATGTATAAGTGTACTTGTTTCAGTAAATTGGCATACCTGGTCCAATCATTTTAGTGCTACTTGGGTAAGTGCTTAATTCCTTTTTGGATATTTGTATTTGCATAAAAGACAAATGAAGTGAGGCAAAAGGCAGTTTTTTAGTGAATCTGGTTTCAGTCACAGTTTGTGTTAAAGAGAAGAGCATTACACTATCTACAATAATCAGTTATGTTATTAGGATTATATTAAGTGCTAATACACACCCACTGTTACTGTTGCTAATACACTGATTATATATTTTTATACACTTCTCTATTATGTGCAGTTTAATGTATGAGCCATTTTAAATTGATTATCAAGCTAATCACAGTTCTAATGCCCAGCCTTGCAAGTGTTATAAGATCTGTAGTCATGTTCAAGTTCCATAGATTTTTTTTAGATGAGTTAAAGGCAAATACTGAAATTTAAAAATGGGGAGAACATGATCCAGCAAAGAACTTTAAAACATGTTAAAGTTTCTCAACTAGGTTGCTGTTGTTGGTTCATAAGTTACTTTCTGAAAATTGCAAGCTTTGATGGCAAATCCTGAAATATCATTTTTCATTACTTAAGCTGATAAGACACCAGGTTGGCTATGTTACAGATTCTTCAGCATACTCTGTTTCATGATCACGAAGGATGTGAGTGTTTCCAAGCAGTGTACTAAGCACAGGGGTAGGCTACATCAGGTCCTCTATCTATCATTGTATGTTTGCCAAATGATACCACGAGATATTTTGGTTTGGTCGTTTTTGGCAGTGGTGTTGCTGGCCTAAGGTCTGCTCTAGAAATTTTCAAGAACAGCTCTATTGCTATCATCACGAAAACAGAGGCTTATCAGAGAAGCACAAACTGCACACGAGGTGGTAACAATGACGTTCCACGCCCCTGTAGAAAGTCGTATGCAAGAATCAAGATACAACGTTGGAGAGGCTTATCTGCATGATGACAAGACTGACAGGGTAAGTTTAGCAACCATAATGGGTGCAATAGATGCTTTCTTATATGAGAGTATGAGACATAGTCAATGGATGTCCCGATGGATCCTTGCATGTTACTAATTCAAATTCATTGTTCTTGATTAATAAATAACCTCCCTCCTGTTATCTTTCAGGTAGTGTGCACACAAGGTCCAGAACATGCTAAGGAGCTTAATAGCAACAGGTGCGTTATTTGATTATAAGCCAAGGTACAGATTGCACTAACAAGGGGAGTTGGACATTCTCACAGTAGAACCATTCATTCCGCTGAAAAGTTTTCAACAACTTTTCGTCGCTGCCTTCGGCCCTCATGCAAAGGATTAAGGACGACAGCAAGAACTGGATCCTAGCAGGCGCTAAACATTTAGCCGAAATTACAACCTAGCACTTTATGATTTGTTGAGTTTTTTTCGGTTTGGCCTCGGCCATATCATGTTTACTCCTTCTATATCAATATAAAGGCAAAGCTTTTGCCTTGTTTCAAAAAAAAACAATCGGCTGAAATGACAACATGAGGGAGGCTAGCAATTGCATTAATTAGGAATAAATACTGCAGTGAATTGGCATTTTTTCTTCTCTTATGTACATTTATATGGTATAGCAGATAACTGACTGCTTCTGGAATTGGAGTTCTCTGTTAATTTTCTCATATGATCTTACATATTATTAGTACTTTGTAGGTAAAGAAAACAAGGCATGCACAAATGACTTGAGAAACATACTATGTTAGCCACAAAAACTCAGATCCAGCTATAACAGAATGAAATAATGCACACTCCATCGTACTATCAAACCATTGAACACCACAGCGAAGCACGCCTCACACTAGTACCATCGAAAAGATTACCTTAACTCGATGAATGGTAAAAATATACGTACTTATTTTTTTACAATGATGCAAACTAACAAACAGTGGCAAGAAGTGAGACTTACATTTAAGATAAGCTCTGCATTCAACGATGCCTCCTGTCTCTGTACTCATCTCTAGAATAGCGATCTTCATAATCCCTTCTTGAGTGCTTATAAGAGTCATCATATCTAGACCTCTTTGAATCATGGCTATCTGCATCTCTAGCTCTGTGTCGACCATACTCTTCACGCGTCCTCCGGGCCCTGTTTTCATCATCGCTGTCTCTGTTTGAATTTGGGTCATATCTATCTTCTATAACTTGTCTATTGTGGTCCTTTTCCACACCATGTTCACCTTTCCTCTTCTCATGTTCTATCTCTTTCAGTCTCTCTTCCTCCCTCTCCCTCTGCTTTTGCTTCTCCAGCACCTTCCTCTCTTCCTCCCGTTGTTTTTGCTTCTCCAGCTCCTTTCTCTCTTCCTCCTGGTGTTTTTTCTTCTCCAACTCCTTCCGCTCTTCCTCCCTCTGTTTTTGTTTCTCCCGCTCCATTCTCTCTTCCTCCTTATGCCTTTGATCCTTCAGATCCTTTCTTCTCCCATCTTGACTAATTTTCCTTTCATCTAACTCGTTCTTGTAAGAAGCCCTTTTAGCATAGTTCTGATCTTTACTATTCTTCAATCCTCTCTCAGATTTCCTATTCTCACGGCTTTCAACACTCGCATCTGATTCACTGCTGCTGCTGCTGCCGCTGTAAAATGAACTCTCACTTGAGCTAATCACCCTTCTTTTTTCTTCCACGATCTTTTTAACCTTTGTGTCAAGGCGTCCTTTCCATCCATCCGAATCAGAATCAGAATCATGCCTCGCGCGCTTAGTGACATTTTTACCGGTGTCCTCTTCCTTATCTTTAAGTTTTGGTGCTTGTTTATCAACTTTAGAAACATGCTGAGAGGATTTCACAGCTTTTTTCTTTTCACTGTTATACATCTCTGAGTCAGTCTCTGATTCGTCAATGTACTTGTCCTTCCGAATGGCCTTGCTGTGTGGCTTCTTATCTTCAGATTCATGACGAGAAGTCTTCACAGGCCTCTTGTATTCGTCAGTGTACTTGTCCTTGGGTAGGACCTTGCTGTGTGGCTTCTCATCTTCAGAGTCATGGCGAGAAGTCTTCACAAACCTTTTGTTTTTATATTCATCACTCTTCAGGCCACTCTTAGATTTGTCATTTGAACGGTCCTTCCTAACAACCGCTGCATCAAGGTGTACTTTCCTCTCATGAGCATAACCATCCGAATCAGAATCATGCCTCTTGCGCTTATCAACATTCTTACCAAAACTGGCGTCCTTCTCTTTACTTTGTGGTGCTTGTTTATCATCTTTAGGATTGTGCTGAGAAGACTTTTGCCTTTTCTGATCGTAATCGCTCTCTGAGTCACTGTACGAGACATCACTCTCTGAGTCACTGTATGAATCATCCTTGTACTTGCTTCTTCTGGATTTCTCATCTTTAGCATCGTGACGAGAGCTCTTCAAAGGCACCTTCTTTCCCTCATCAAGACTGATTTTCGCATGTTTTGTCTTCTTCTTGCCATGATCACTATCTGAATCAGACTCAGAATTAGGACCAGTGTCTTTTCCATGTTTTGCCTTCTTACGAACAATCTCAGAATCAACGTCTCTATCTAAGAAGGATTTCTTAGTGTGTTTCTTTCCAATCTCAGAATCAACGTCTCTATCTAAGAATGATTTCTTAATGTGTTTCCTTCCCTTTTTCTCATCATGGTCACTGTCAGAATCATCTTCTGAATCATACCCATGCTTAGTCTTCCTAGAACTTCTGCTGTGACTATTTCTATCTTTCTTTTTTTCCTTCTTTCCCTTCTTTGGATGCTTTTTACCATCCTTTAGAGCCTTACTGTCGTTCTGCCCATCAATATCCATATCCTCATATTCCTTCCCGGGTACAAGCTCCCCAGACTCCGGATCACTGTCCACGTCATCTTTCTTCTTCAGTGCAACCTCCAAGTCTAGCCCAAGAGCAGCCCTCATCGTCTCAAGCTGCTTCTCCTTCCGTGCGGCGACATGGTGGCTCTGTGTGCCCGCAATCCTGAGAAGAGATAAACGTTTGTTGTCAGAAACTTATGGTAATCATACAAACAGAGCACAATACTTTACATATGAACAGAAAAATAACAAAGCATACACAAGAAGGAGCAGGACCAAAATCAGGGTACATCACTACAAACTAGCATAATAAGCTATAGATTGTCTAAAGCAGACTTTCAGAACCGATTCTGTTTGGATGTGAAATAAACTCGAGACACTACTGTGTAAATCAAGAAACCAAATTAGAAAGCCTACACGAATGTACTGTCATAGGTGACAGATACAGGGAAATACACGGATAAGACCAATATATTCGCAGATCCATACCCTTCGCCCGGACGTCCTGCTCGCGCCTTGCCGCCCGCCTCCACGGCCACGGCAGCAGCAGCCTCCTCGAGCTCGGCTTCCTTGCGCGCCTCCTCGACGCGCTCCTCGATCTCGCCCTCCGTGTAGCCCTGCTCCTCAAGGGTGTCCCTCAACAAGACCAGCCGCAGCTCCACCTGGCGCTTCCGGTCGTGCTCCAGGATCTCCTTGTTCGGCTTCCGCATACCGCCGAGGCCCCCGGCGCCGGTGCCCGCGCTGCCGTCGTCGTAGCTGAACGGCGCCTTGGGGGGGCCACCGTCCCGGGGGCGGATGAAGAACTTGTTGGTCTGGACGTACCCATTCGTGCCGGACCCGCGCGCGGTCTGCAGCCCGATGCCGTTATACATGACGGCGGCGGTGGCGCCGGCGGGCGGTCGGCGAGATGCTGCCGGGTCGGCGAAGGCGAAACCCTAGGGTTCGTGCGAGTTTGTGTTCGTGGCTTTCTTTCTGGGTTAGCACTCGAGATCCCCCAATTCGAAGACGACGAGATGGGGAGTGGGCCAGATTTGTTTTTTTCTTTTTCCGCGTGGCGGCGCCGACTAGGCCCACTTTTCGGTGTCTGATTCGGGTTAGTGTGTACGTGTGTGCACACAGGATTTTTGCCTTCCCTAAAAAAAACATACTACCTCCGGTCCCGTAAAAGATGTTGCGGACATAGTACATTGTACATTTTGCAAAAAGAACCATCGTACATGTAAACCCTTTCAGACTTCGTCTGAATCGGAAAAATCAAAATCCGAGTTTTTCCTGTTCCATCCTACCCACCGTCCGCCGCTTCCCAACAGTCCACCGTCATCCGCGGCCGCTCTGCTCGCCGACGGAGGGCTCGAGCAAGGCTAGTACCGGCGCGGACGCGTCGCTCCCATTTGCGCTCAGGCCTCCTCGCCACGTTCCCGTCCTCGAAGTCGAGCTCGCCCTCCGCCGCCTCTTCCTCCTCCGCCACCACTTCCTCGTCGACCAAGCAACCGGAGCACCGAAGCTCCTCCGCCGGCTGAGTCTAGCGTTGACCTCCACACAGAGCGCCCCCATCCCGGCCCGCGCGGCTCAACCAACAAGCCCAGTTCCCCTCGGGAGGGGCCCTGGTTCGCAGCGCCGCCTCTCTTCTCAGTCCCAGTAGCTGCCCCGCCCCAAACGCTGTAGCCGGCTGGCTGTCGCGCGCATCCCCACCTTGTTGTTGTTGCTTATCACCGACTCGTTGAAAGTGCATGGTTGCCCCCATGTGGTTTTGATAATTAATGACAATCTCTATGAACTAATGTTTGTATTGAGCTATATTTGTAGGTGTGTCCATTTGCATTGCTTGATCTCCATTTATTGGAGTTAAGGCTAAGGGAAGAAAAGTTTGTGTTGATCAAGGCTAAGTGCGTGTTGATCAACACTCAAGTCCAAGTGAAGATATGCCGAAGAGCTGCTTCTCCCATCTTGGTGTATGGGGGAGCAACATGTGAATCTTCACCGAAGCGCAATCGAGAAAGGTGGTTCGTCTTGAGGCGTTGAAGATCGTCTTCATCGACCTCAAGTGGTTTATGCACAAGGCAAAGGTATGATCTTGATAAGGTTTCTATTTTACCGGTCTCATGTTGTTTAGTTAGAGACCGGGTTATATGATAGATAACCGTACCATCAAGAGGGGCTCTCGACCGAGTATCGTGATCGTATTATCGTAGAGAGCACAAACCTTTACATCCATGTATTCATCTTTATCGGTTTCTATTGTCTCTTATCATGGTGTGTTCTTGATGCTTGCCGTGCTCGTCATGACAAAACCAAGTTCACCGAAAACGGTTTTTATATGCGTCTTCTATTGCGGTTTCGGTATTAGAGATTTTGCCGGTTCATCCGTGCGGAAGATTTATCTCTTCCATTTCTTTGTAAAATCTTCATTGCTTGTTTGCCTTTTTCAAAGGTAGCATTTGTCGTCCTCTTTCCAACAAAATTGGTTTCATCTCATTTGGACTTCATTTGCAAAAGATATTTCATTTCCGGTTTGCGAAAAAGAGTTTTTACCTTTCTCCATTTGGTTTTATCCTCCTTTGTTGGACTATGATGTTTCTCTGCATAATCTTGTTGTGCTCGTTGTGACGATTCCAACAAGCCCAAGATCATCGAAAACGGAGTCCGGATGCAAAAGATATGCCCGTTTTCGTTTTGCTCTTTCTGCTGTTTTTCAGTGGGGCGGAAATTCCGGCCCCCGGAAGTTCCGGCCCATGCACCGGAAGTTCCGGCCCATATTTTCATCCGAGGATTTTTTCTAAGTCTTTTTTACGTTTCTCTCTGGAGGGGGTCCGGAATTTTGCCCCGGAAATTTCCGGGGTCCCGGAAATTCCGGTCCTCGGTCCGGAAGTTCCGGCCCAGGAAATATTTGGCTAAATCCTTTTCACGTTTTCTCTCCGGAGGGGGTCCGGATTTTTGCACCGGAGCACTCCGGAAATTTCCAGACCACCGGATATTTCGGCTTACGTGGCGGAAATTCCGGCCCACGGCCAGAAGTTCCGGTACATAACCCCGGAATTTCCGGCCCCTCACTGCTCCAACGGCTATATTTTTGGGGGAAGCTATAAATAGCCCCCTTCTTCTCCAAGGGGGGCTTCTCACTTTTTCTCACTTGTTTTCCTCTCTCCTCTATTGTTGCTAACCTTGTGAGCTTGCTTCCTCTCAATCCCTCCAATGATTCTAACCTAAACTTAGTGATTCAAGAGAGGAGATCTAGATCTACCATTCCACCAATCAAAATCTCCTCTAAGTAAGGGGAACTAGTGGATCTAGATTTTGGGGTTACTTTGTGTTCATCCACTTTGTTCTTCCTCTCTTATTCCCCCCCAAATCATTTGTTGCTTGGTTGGAATTTAAGAGTGAAGGGCTTGACCACTTTGTGTGTTCTTGCCTCTTCCATTTATTGCATCGGGTTGCTCTCTCCACGGTGATACGTGAAGTTGAAGGTTGAGAAGCTTGTTACTCTTGGGTGGATTGTGTTCCCAAGAGCTTGTGCCTCTTGGGTGCACTGTGTACCCTAAACGGTTGGAGGTACCGCGAAGACTTCGAGTTGCGAAGCTTCGCCACGTTTTGGGAGCCTCCAATTGAGTTGTGGGTGTGTGCCCCAAGGAAGTTGTAAAAGGGCTCCGGAATCCGCCTCGAAGGATTCCGATAATGAAAGGTGAACCAAACCCTTGGGTGCGGTTCATCGGAGAATAGGGTGAGACCTTTGTGACATCTTGAGTAGGCCTCTTGTGGCGAGCTCACACCCCTCCAACGAGACGTACTCCCTTAACAAGGAGCAACTCGGGAATACATTCTCATCTCCGCGTGTCTCGGTTATCTCTATAACTGAGCTTTTACTTATGCAATTTATATTGTGATAGCCATCGTGCTTGAAGTTTATATCTTGCTATCACCTTGTTGCTTGCTTTGCTTAGCATAAGTTGTTGGTGCACATAGGTGAGCCTAGTAATTAGGTTGTTGGCTTGTTAATTTAAACACATAGTTTTATTCCGCAATTATCAATCCCTTAATTTGAAAAAGTGTTAATCGCCTATTCACCCCCCCCCCTCTAGGCGACATGTAGGCATAGTTTGTTCTTTCAATTGGTATCAGATCCTCGTCTCTCTTGTTTGGCTTTACCGCCTAGAGAGAAAAGATGTCATTTAGAGGATTAGTGTATGATCACACTTTTATATTCGATGGCACAAATTTTAATGTGTGGAAAACTCATATGCTTAGTCACTTACGGGTCTTAGACCCCAATATTGAGCGTATCTTAGATATAGGTTTTTCTCCTCCAAAGGATTACGAAAGTACGACTTTAGAGGATGAGAAAAACTTATATCTAGATGCTCTATCTTCTAATTAGTTTTGTAAATTTGTGAGTGTTGTAATTTTCGAGTCAATCTTGCCTCTACGGAATGCTCATGAGCTTTGGACAAAGCTTCAAGATAAATACGGCAAGTCCAACACTATTGAGGATGATTGTTCTCCCTCCACCTCCGGCCGTGACGAGCTCTCGTCTTCATCTACTTCACTAAAATGTGGTAAGCCACAAACCAATGTGATGGTGAGTAGTGATAGGTTTTGCAACATTGATAGTGAGCTCATTGTTGATGATCATTTATCTCTATCTTGTTGCAATGCTTCATCTTTGTATCTAAACACACATAGCACTATAAATGATTTACATGCTAGTGTTGATAGTCCTTGCATATCATCAAAAATTTGCTTGGATAAATCTCTTATGATATGCTTGCTTTATCTTGTTGCCATGATAAAAAATGCTTGTGTTTCCTATAACTCTTGCATGAATAATAATGTAGAGGAAACCCAATTAGCTATGCAACAAGATGTGAACTTGAGTAGTTCAAAAATTAATTGTTCCTCTTCATCCACCTCTCATTGCCTTATGGCTAAATCTTCTTCTAGCAATGGTAATGATAATGATAATAATGATGAAAAAGATGATGAGGAAAATAATGATGCTCTCCTTCATGATAAAGGTGTAATGATTCTTAAGGCTCTTTCAAAAAAAATGCTTGTGATAACCTCTATGAAATCATGAGTGCCCTTGTTGAGCGCGCGGAAACTATTGAGGCGTTGGAAGCAAGTCTTGAAGAAAAGGGTAAGATTGAAAGAGATGATGCTATGGAGAAGGCATCGCTATAAGATGCTCTTGAGGAAGAGCAAGAGACTCGGTCTTCTCTTGAGGAGAAACTAGAATCTATTGAGGAGTCTCATAATGAAATAATTGCTAGAATCATTAAAGAACGTGACCATGCTCATGCTAAATATAAAGTCACGAAAAAGGAAAATGCTAGCCTTAAGGAAGAGCTTGCTAAGCTTTCTTCTATTCCTAATGTTAATGATGCTTGTGCTACTAACTCCATCTCTTGTGAAGCATCTACTTTGAAGAAGAATGTTGAGCTAAGGGCTCAACTTGAGTTGCTAACTAGCAAGTATAGGAAGTTGGAAGAAAGTCATGAAAAGCTATCTAGCTCTAATGATGATCTTCAAGCATCCTATCCTAATCTAAAGTTAGCTCATGAGGCCATCACTACAAAGGTAACATCTAGTGAGCCTCATGTGGATAATAGCACAACCATAACTGAAAATGCTATATTGCCATGTGCTAGTCCTAGTAGTTCATCCACTAAAAATGTTGGTACATCATGTGATGAATTACTTTCTTTGCCTTGTTACTCTAACAATGATGCATCTACCTCCTCTAGTACTTGTGTTGTCACTAACCATGTAGAGAAAGAGGAGAGCTCAAGGCCCAAGCCACTTCTATGAAGAAAGGCTTGGAAAAGCGTCATGAAGGGAAGCGTGCACTTGACAACATGTTGAGTGTGCAACAATCCCCTAATGACAAGAGTGGACTTGGATTCAACTCCAACAACAAGAACAAGTCCAAGGTTGAGAAGAAGAAGAAGAAGGGCCAAGTTCAAGTCAAGAATCCGGCCAAGATCATTTGCTTCAAGTGCAAGCTAGAAGGGCACCATGTTCGGGATTGCCCTATGAAGAAGAAGCCTCTTAGTGAGAAGCAACTAGGGAAGCGGCCTCTTGTTCAATCTCGTGCTCAACCATGAGTTGAACAAAGGTCACCTCCTAAGAAGACTCAAGTCAATGCTCCTCAAGTTGAGGAGCCTATTAAGAAGAAGAAGAGTCGATGTTGCTACCTTTGCCGTGGCAAGGGTGACTTTGCTTCCTCATGCACTAATGGTACCATATCCTCTCCTATCATAATTGATAATGTATATTCTCTTAGAAAGGATATAGTTGGCAATGTGTTTGCCAAATATGTGGGGACCCAAAGTGGTGTCAACAAAAGAACCATTTGGGTTCCCAAGCCTATTGTGACTAAATTCTTAGGACCCAACTTGGTTGGGGACCAACAAGCTCAAACTTGATCAATAAGTGTTTGCGTGGAGGACATTGGAGACTTGGCTATCATTTGCAGAGTTAAGGGATCTTCATGGTTATATTTCATCAAGCCGAGTCAATTGGATTATCACATATCTATCTCATATCCAATGCTCCTCCTTGCGGTAACTTGTATTTAATTCATATATATATTGAAAGTTGCTTGCCCCTTGCATGTGTTAGTTTTGTTCCTAGCATGTGCTTGTATATGATATGCTACTTTCCTACTTGTCTTGTTATTCAAGGTTGTGTATGATAGTTGTGTATCATGTATGTGTAACTTTGTGTTGAGCTTTTTTGAATCTTGTGTGGATTTCATTTGGCTCTTTGAGATATTAATGAACTATCCCATTTTGGGGGAGTGATGTGCTTTGTGCACTTCACAAACCTAAAATGCGTGGACATGGGGCACACCACCTAGTATTGATATTTCAATATTATCTAGCTACTATGTGGTATGTCATATCCATGAGAAATTCAAATTCTACAATGTCCATTAATTTCTCTAGTTGGTTTTATTTGCCTCTTGCTTAGATAAAATGAATTATCACATTATGGGGGAGTAATAAGCTATGTGCATATTACAATCCCACAAAATGTGAACATTTGAGGTTTGCCACTTAGATTTGATATTATATATTATCTAATTCCTTTGTGGCATGTTGGCTCGAACAAGTTCCAATTCTCTTTGTGGTTGTGTTTTGGCTCTTGTTTGTGTGAGTTTGCTTGGTGTGGGTTTTCTCTAATATACATTTCCATATATTATGTGAGAAACCATTTATTTCATTTTATTCTAACCATGGCTTTGCCGATTGGTTCGAATAGTTGAAACTACCAACAAACCTTTTTCGAAATAAAACACCATATTTCATATTTCTTATTTCTTATGTTTTATTTCTTATCTCTTGCCATATGCTTGTTTGTTGTGAAGTTGGTCTTGAACATCATTCCTATATACCACCGAGAAATATCTCTATATACTCCTTGTCCATGACAAGTGATACTAGTAATTGTGGTGGATTTTGTAGACCATCTTCATATTGGCTCTTGCGTTGTTTGACTCCCTTTGTCTTCCTTGCCTTTTGCATGGATCCTAATTTTCAATTGGTAGTGTTTAGTGTTGTAAATAAAATATGGAGAGAAATGATCCCTTGTGTGTGCATTTTGTATTCAAATGCAAATATCAAAGATAATGCATGAATCTTGGGGGAGCATTCCTTTTCTTTAGAACACTATCCTATCTATCAATATTTGATCCTTTCAATTGGCATTTGTTTTCTATCGTATGTGTTTGTGGAAGACAAATCTTTTTCTCTTGATGCTTTGTGCCATCATGAAAAGTGTAGAGGGTGTTAGGCTTATTTGGTGTAACCATGCTCTCTCTTAGGAGTTTGCTTTCTCATTCCTCGTCTTGTGTTTTATCTCCTTGAATGAGAAAATCCTTTGAGCATGCCTATTTCTTTTATCTTATATGCTCATTGGCCTTGCCTAGGTACCATCAATTGGTATTAATTGGAATTTGATATCTCCTACATAGATATTTGTTTCAATTGATATTTATTGTGGGATTTTTGATACCTTATTGCTTTACTTTGCTTTACTTGATTTCGGTCAAGCATTACCCTCTTCTTGGTATCTTTTCTCCTAGTTGCTACCTTATTTTCAATTGGTGTCTTATCAATCATGTGTTGTTTGATTTGATTCCTTTTGATATCTCACTTCATGTGTTGATTTGATTTGTCCTAAATCATGTGTTCATTTGGATTTTGCTATAATTTGGACAACCTTTTTTTGTGTAACACTTTGGTGTGCTATCTTCTTGGTTTACTTGGTGTTTTCGTCCAAATTGTATCTCGTTTGGTTCTTGTAAGTCTATGCATGCATATTTGCTAGTATATATATTGTATGGCATGCTAGTCTTTCTTGATCCAATATATAGGGTATGCTCCACCGAAACCTAAATCGGCTAAGATGTGCATGAAATTCAATTTCACATCTATATGCACATATTTATGTGGAGTGTTTCCTATATATTGTAGTTTATCTAACTACTATGGAACCCAATGAGTTTGGGAACCATTTTGTACTTGAATTGTGTTTTAGGTACAATGGAGATGCATTGGATGCTTGCTTCATTCATAATGAAGGTGTTCTCACCATGTGATTATTGGAGTCAAGCTTTGATGATAAACAAACTCTCATCTTCTTCATCGTCAATGCGTCTCGGTAACAAGTATCTATCCCATGCATACCTTTTCTAGTCTCAACCTTGTGTAGGTTGCTTCTTGGCATGAAAGCTTCTAATTATATGCAATTGTTGTGGTTTTGGCTTTTTTCTTCACTTTGTATATCTTTGTGATATTTGTGATGAAATTGCAAAAACCCTTTCTTCAATTGGTATTATTTCTTTGTGATACTTGTTGCCTAACTCAAAGCATCTCCACTATCTCTTGTTCCCTTAGTGATATGTGTGATGCATTTGATATATTTGAAGTTCATTTATATACAATGAGATAAATTTGAGCTATGTGCTATGCTTTTATGCAATAATCTTGTTTGTATATTCATGACTTCCTTTTAGATACCTTGTTCTCTTTTTCCTGAACCATTTCGTATGTATATGTTTCTTTGCGGATGTATATCTTTAATGGTTTGTCTACTTAGAAACCTATACATATAAGAGAGGACTCTTTCTAGTTGGTATCCTAATTCTTTTGAGCTACCTTGCTTTCATCTATAATTCTTTGGTGGCTCCAATTTTATCTCATGAGTGCTTGTCTCTTTGTTTATTGGTATCTTTACACACTCATGTATTTGTTGAGGATCTCTTACTTCATGCTTGCCATGGTGAGTATGTTGTTTTTTATTGGCTAAATGCTCTCACTAGCTTTTGGTATTTTCAATTGGTTTTAGTTCCCAATTGGTATCCCTAAGCTTGTGAACATACCTTTAAAGATCTTTCTTTTCTTGGTTGGGCCTATCTTATGTTGAATTTTTTTGAAAATTGGTATCTCCTTATGGCTCAACCATATCTTTGGTGCAAGTGCTATGATTTTCTCTTGCTTTATGCACTCTTGCACTTGTTGAGTGTTCTAGATGATTTTGGAGAGCGAGGATGTCATATTTGTGCACTCCTCAAAAGTGCATGAACATTGGGGAGTTTCTCCATTTTTATTTAGAACTCCCGCTTTGGATCTTTTTGATTTCTTTTCTCCTTTGTGAAGATGTTTAAAATGATTCCATCTCTTTGCAATCTTTCGATCCTCAATATAGTTTGATTCCCTCTAATTATTCGTCAATGAATAAGTGCATTTTATTTCACTCATATCTTGAGAAATGCACACTTTATGGAGGAACTCATATTATATCGGATCCCTAAATTTTTCTTCCCATTTCGGTAATCGATGCCAATGGGGGAGAAGCTTAGAGGGTTTAAGGGAACTAGGTAGGAAGCACGGCTTGCCGCGCGAGACAGATCTCACATCGTTCCGAACCCCGATAACTCAACTGATACCTAACTTCGGACTCACGACAAAAGGATATGAACTTTGAGTTACATATAGGTGCTGAATTAGTGCTGGCCATGGGCAGCCCGGCCCGGCCGGCCCGGCTGTGCCATCGGGCCGGGTTCGGGCCGGTATTTCGGGCCCGACGATCGGGCCGGGCCGGGCTCGGGCTTAAGAAAAACATGATTTTAGCTTTTGTCAGGCCGGTCGGGCTTTGGTTGGGCCGGGCCGGGCTCGGGCTTGATTTCTGCGGCCCGACAGTCGGGCCGGGCTCGGGCCTAGGTTTTTTGCGCCGGGCTTTTTCTAGGCCCGGCCCGAGCCCGGCCCGAGAAATGGCCAGGTCTATGCTGAATACATATGTGGTGGACTTTAATCGTAACAAAACATTGTCACGCAAGTCATAGAGTAGCTCCTAGTAGAATCACCATATGATAACTGATCCTAGAACATCAAGATTTCAGTAATGTACATAAGTATGGTCTGTATGGTACTGAAAGAGAAATCTGGTTTACATATCACCTCAGAGATAGTCTTATGAGCAGCGATCCTTTGTTCAGATGATGTTGGGGTTGTAGCAGCAAGAATAGGGGCTTTGTTTTGCATGTATATATATATCTTGTAACTTCCGTTTTAGGGAGACTGTGCATCCCTCGAAAGCATCAGCCCATGATTTATTTTGCTTCTAATAGCTTTCTCTGGCAGTTCCTAAATTCAGCTAAATTTGCATCGTCGGATGATTAAATTTTCAGTCCGCAGATAGACCAGAGCCGCATGTGAACAAAGAATCGCTGCTTAGGAACTGAATATAAGGTATGAATATAGAATCACAAAAGCTAGTGTCGCTCAAGCTCTGTACATAAGAATTTGTTCAGATTACCAGATAGCATATAGTCACGCTGCACTAAGAATTGTTCAGATTACAAAATGCTAATGTACTATCCTGCAGAAGCAGAGTATCAGACATTTTAAACCGGCAACAGATCATGGGAAGGACATTTTTGTAATTAGAAAGGAGTTTCTATTAACCTAATATATGGTCCTACAGAGAGAACCAAGGTTCATAGCTTCACCACCTTCAACTTCCGATACCGGATCCCTGTGGTGTCATAAGACAGACAAATTTTCCCAACGATATTAACATATACCAATCGCGAGCACATAAGACTGAGGCTATAGAACTAATATTGTCTCTTCTTCTGTGGATGAATTCTGAACATCGTCAGTATAGTAAAAAAAGAGATTAGAAACTGATCAAGCAAGGGTTGGGACGTACAACTAATATAAAATAGTCAATCACCTGGGAAGTTTTAACCTTAGCATCATCCCCAGGAAACAGGTGTTTACGGACGTCAGGCTTCGTGAGATCACCCTTTGCAATCCTCCAATACGAAAGAATATACGACCAAGAAAGTTAAGAGCCGTGCATACATATGGATTATACTGATTAGATGCAATTATATAAGGTACCTAGTAAGTGGCTTCTTGGAAACAGAGGCTGGTGATTTCCCAACGTATTTACCAGCTGCAACCTATAGAAGTACCAGGAGGAATGATTAGAACACAACAGTTTCAGCCAACCTGTCAATTTGCTGGGTAGTCGTAAAGATAAAAGGCACATGGAAGCAAAATATACTACCTGCACTACTCGCATCAGCAGGAGGATTGTCCGCCAATTCTACCAGAGTAGGACCGGAAGGGGAGAGTAGCTCAGGTGGCACCGCACCATGTGACAGGGAAGTGGCTGACCCCGCAGGCACAGGCACACATGTCCACTACTGGATGCACCGGCAGACAACAGCTTGTGATACATAGATGAAGAGCGTGAGTTACCTCCCAACGGTAAATCGATTCTATGGACCTGGAACGACGACTCCAGTGAATCTGCTGGCAGATAGCTTTTGCTTGAATACAACACAACAGATGAAAGCAGGAACACTGTCCTTCCATATCTCAGCATACATATGGTTGCCCTGCATATATGTAAAGCATAAGATGAGTGATATGGACACAGAACTGAAGGAATCACCTAAAGTAAACTGTCAATACAAAAATACATTTACCTCAGAATCCAGCACGACTATATCAGTGTGTTTTGTTTCACCAGTGTCTGCACCTCGGCGGTAGTGCCACAGACGCGAAACATACACCGAGACAGATGATCCGCTGCCCCCCATTAACCAGCTTGTCAAGGGAACTGATAACCGCCATCTACGATACAGTCAAATATAGCAAGTATCAGCCATACACGAAACATACATTGTAGAACGCGATAGCTCTCTGTAAGAAACCATAGCCTCATAATTTTTGTATGAAACTACAAAACCATAAACCCCCTGTAGGAAACGAAGAGCCTGGAAAGCAGCGTGCTCATATTGTGACAACAAAACGACAGGTGTTTGCCCAAAAGAAATGTTGTATCGTCAGAGGTCATCGGCACAACTAATCTCAAGCTCAACCCCCAGAGGAACGAACCATCGCCCACTATCTCACAAAAGTAGGAATGGAAAGGCAAACAGCACTGACATGCAACAGCGGCCAACATCTGTATATAGGAACAATGCATAACAAACATCCTGCAGTAATGAAAAAGACAAAAAAGATAGGGAAATGAAAATGCGCACACACACCATAGAGCAGCAGGACCCAGAAACGCAATTAAACCAATCGACTTATCCAAAGAACAAAAGGTAGAGTGCCATCTAAGAACAAACCTGAACCACAATCTCCAGCCTACAAACGTCCTTTGCAGCCTGGGGACGCAAGCCAAAACCAGAGAAAACAACCTGGGAAGAAAGCAAAACGATTAGACGGATAGAAAAAACTCATTATATTCTTTAGTTCCCGGTGGTAAGCACTAAATATACACTGCAACTCATATCAAAATTCATAGACAAAATACCAAACATACTGGACCTAACAACCTGGTAAAAAAGCAAAACGATTAGACAGGTAGAAAACTCATTATATTCTTTAGTTCACAATGGTAAGCACTAAATACACACCGCAACTCATATCATAATTCATAGCAAAAATACCAAACATATCAGACCTAGCATCATAGAAGAAATAAGCATGAATCTCAGACTGGCATGTGCTACTTATATACTGCAAATCATACCACACTGTGTAGACAAAATTATCAATTATACTGGACCTAGCATGTTAAAATAAATAGACATGAACCCTAGGATGTACATTTTTCATACTGCATATCTCTCTACAATCAATGCTAACCATCATTTCAGAATAAGTATATCTAGTTGGACAACAAAACGACTTTATGCTGGAGTAAGCACGAGGTATCACTCAAATGCCCCAAGCCAAAACATCATGAGCACAAACAATTCGAGGCTAGTAATAATCAGCGAGGGAAAGATAAAGTATCAGCTCAGGTGGTTCATTCCTAAAAACCACGCATAACTAATATCCTGTTGCAATAAAAAAGAGAATAGAAAACATGCACACACACACACACCAACTCTCAACGCGACCCCAAAGAACGATGGCAAATGCATCAGGTCAAATCTAAGTCAATCTGGACTGCACCGGGTAGCATCAGTCCAAATCCAAGTATAGTTAGCCCTGATAGAGCTATCAAAAGAATAAGAACACATAGCTCAGTCCAGATTAAACACACACCTAAGGAAAAACTAAAAACAGTGTGTGCAGCACTCTAATCATGATAAAATGCACCCTTGTGACCTATAATGCACCATTTTATGTGCAGATCAATCAATCAAAAGGATACCTGAAAACATAGCTGCAGGGCAGATAGTACACACAACTAAAAAGAACCTAACCTGCAAATCCGAAATAGGGACGGTTCTCATGAAGAACATACCTAATAATATACTGTAGAAGCTGCTGGACAGATCGACACACAAATTCAAGCACGAAACAGGTGAATGAGCAGAAAAACACATCAAATAACTGTGGGGAAACACAGATCGAAATTAGGCCTCACCTCAACCTTCGACCCAGGCAGCTGTCCTCGTCACGGAAGGCACCGGCGACGTGCTCTTTCACTGAAGAATTCGGGGGTAAGAACAGAGCAGAGGAACATTGGTAGCATGCGCCCGATTCAGAGAAATGTAGGAACAGGTGGGTAGCAGTTTTGCACCTTGGTCGCATGGAGAAGAAGCCAAACTGCTCCCCGGAGGCGGCGTCGATGGGCTGGACTGGTCCCTAGCGACGGCGGTGGCAGGCTGAAGCGCGAGGACGAAACCCTAGATCGAGAGAAATGAGCATCTAGAGCTCAGCATCAAGGAGTCGAGAGCCATATAGGCTCAACCCGGCGGGCAGGAAGGGCAGGGGCGGAGCAGGGCGCCGCCTGTAGCTCTCGTACCCGGCGGCGTCCCCCGGTCCGCCACGCACGTACGGGGGCCCTGTCGTCGACCTCGTCTGGACGCGAAATCCCAAAGATGGGCCTGCGCGGGCGTTGGAATTACAGCCCTGCCACCGCGTCGTGTGGCCATTCCCGCACTGCTACGCGAAAGCTAATCAACACAGCGACCGGCAGCTGGGTCCCAGTTAAGCCGACCACACTGGTCAGCCGTGCGGGCGCGCGAGCAACCGCGTGGAAAAGCTTCCATGTACAAAGAAACGGTGGCAGCCAGCGGTTCGGATCGTGCCACGCAGTTGATCGGACGGCTGGAAACGGCTTGGTCGGGAGGTGGCCTGAGAGGCCTCAGTTTCTCATGCCAATTGAACAATGGGATTTGGGTCTTATGCTTTTGTTGCATTTGCCGTTGCATTTGCCTTTAATGCGCTTGTATCCTTACTCGTTTGTCTTGCAAGGTTGCTTTATTCTTTATATAAACCCTCTTATAAGGGATTGTCATCAATTACCAAAATGGGGGAGATTGAAAGTGCATGGTTGCCCCCATGTGTGGTTTTGGTAATTAATGACAATCTCTATGGACTAATGTTTGTATTGAGCTATATTTGTAGGTGTGTCCATTTACATTGCTCTATCTCCATTTATTGGAGTTAAGGCTAAGGGAAGAAAAGTTTGTGTTGATCAAGGCTAAGTGCGTGTTGATCAACACTCAAGTCCAAGTGAAGATATGCCGAAGAGGTGCTTCTCCCATCTTGGTGTATGGGGGAGCAACATGTGAATCTTCACCGAAGCGCAATCGAGAAAGGTGGTTCGTCTTGAGGCGTTGAAGATCGTCTTCATCGACCTCAAGTGGTTTATGCGCAAGGCAAAGGTATGATCTTGATAGGGTTTCTATTTTACCGGTCTCATGTTGTTTAGTGAGAGACCGGGTTATAGGATAGATAACCGTACCATCAAGAGGGGCTCTCGACCGAGTATCATGATCGTATTATCGTAGAGAGCACAAACCTTTACATCCATGTATTCATCTTTATTGGTTTCTATTTGTCTCTTATCATGGTGTGTTCTTGGTGCTTGCCGTGCTCGTCATGACAAAACCAAGTTCACCGAAAACGGTTTTTATATG
This sequence comes from Puccinellia tenuiflora, assembly GCA_012064385.1. NCBI lineage: Eukaryota > Viridiplantae > Streptophyta > Magnoliopsida > Poales > Poaceae > Puccinellia > Puccinellia tenuiflora. The sequence goes on along the minus strand of QRDG01000572.1, from coordinate 442,291 downwards.
CGTCTTCTATTGCGGTTTCGGTATTAGAGATTTTGCCGGTTCATCCGTGCGGAAGATTTATCTCTTCCATTTCTTTGTAAAATCTTCATTGCTTGTTTGCCTTTTTCAAAGGTAGCATTTGTCGTCCTCTTTCCAACAAAATTGGTTTCATCTCATTTGGACTTCATTTGCAAAAGATATTTCATTTCCGGTTTGCGAAAAAGAGTTTTTACCTTTCTCCATTTGGTTTTATCCTCCTTTGTTGGACTATGATGTTTCTCTGCATAATCTTGTTGTGCTCGTTGTGACGATTCCAACAAGCCCAATATCATCGAAAACGGAGTCCGGATGCAAAAGATATGCTCGTTTTCGTTTTGCTCTTTCTGCTGTTTTTCAGTGGGGCGGAAATTCCGGCCCTGAGGCCGGAAATTCCGGCCCATATTTTCATCCGAGGATTTTTTTCTAAGTCCTTTTGACGTTTCTCTCTGGAGGGGGTCCGGAATTTTGCCCCGGAAGTTTGCCCCGGAAATTTCCGGGGTCCCGGAAATTCCGGTCCTCGGTCCGGAAGTTCCGGCCTAGGAAATATTTGGCTAAATCGTTTTCGCGTTTTCTCTCTGGAGGGGGTCCGGATTTTTGCACCGGAGGTTTTGCTCCGGAAATTTCCGGACCACCGGATATTCCGGCTTACGCAGCGGAAGTTCCGGGCCACGGCCGGAAGTTCCGGTACATAACCCTGGAATTTCCGGCCCCTCACTGCTCCAACGGCTATATTTTTGGGGGAGGCTATAAATAGCCCCCTTCTTCCCCAAGGGGGCTGCTCACTTTTGCTCACTTGTTTTCCTCTCTCCTCTATTGTTGCTAACCTTGTGAGCTTGATTCCTCTCAATCCCTCCAATGATTCTTGCCCAAACTTAGGGATTCAAAAGAGGAGATCTAGATCTACCATTCCACCAATCAAAATCTCCTCTAAGTGAGGGGAACTAGTGGATCTAGATTTTGGGGTTGCTTTGTGTTCATCCCCTTTGTTCTTCCTCTCTTATTCACCCCAAAGCATTTGTTGTTTGGTTGGAATTTGAGAGTGAAGGACTTGACCACTTTGTGTGTTCTTGTCTCTTGCATTTATTGCATCGGGTTGCTCTCTCCACGGTGATACGCGAAGTTGAAGGTTGAGAAGCTTGTTACTCTTGGGTGCATTGTGTTCCCAAGAGCTTGTGCCTCCTGGGTGCATTGTGTACCCTAGACGGTTGGAGGTGCCGCGAAGACTTCGAGTTGTGAAGCTTTTGCACGTTTTGGGAGCCCCCAATTAAGTTGTGGGTGTGTGCCCCAAGGAAGTTGTAAAAGGGCTCCGGAATCCGTCTCGAAGGATTCCGATAGTGGAAGGTGAACCAAACCCTTGGGTGCGGTTCATCGGAGAATTGGGTGAGGCATTTGTGGCATCTTGAGCAGGCCTCTTGTGGCGAGCTCACACCCTTCCAACGAGACGTACTCCCTTAACAAGGAGGAACTCAGGAATACATCCTCGTCTCCGTGTGCCTCGGTTATCTCTATACCCAAGCTTTTACTTATGCAATTTACATTGTGATAGCCATCGTGCTTGAAGTTTATATCTTGCTATCACCTTGTTGCTTGCTTTGCTTAGCATAAGTTGTTGGTGCACATAGGTGAGCCTAGTAATTAGGTTGTTGGCTTGTTAATTTAAACACATAGTTTTATTCCGCAATTATCAATCCCTTAATTTGAAAAAGTGTTAATCACCTATTCACCCCCCTCTAGGCGACATCTAGGCATAGTTTGTTCTTTCACTCGTCGTGGACGTCTTCGTCGCTGCTGCTCATCCCCGCCTACTCGTCTCCAACCTCCCGGCTGTGCAGATCGACGAGGAGAGCTTCCCAGCAGTATAAGGACAACATCTTGGAGGTCCAGATCACAGTTCAGCTCACTAGCTAAGGGTTGACTGCTGAGAGCTTCATCGAGAGGAACTGCAAAACCCAATGGACAACAGGGACCTGAAGCTTTTGACAAATTATATTTGACAAATTAAAGCCAGGTTAATTCCGCAACTAAAATTGGGCACACATACAACCAATTTTGAAGCTAAAACTGGGTACACATACAACCAATTCCAATTACATCCAGTATACACTCTAGCAGTGACACAAGTTCAAGGATTCCTGCACCTCACTGCGATTGTAGTGTCCTATAACATCTGCAGACACCATGGTACTCCACTAATCCACTTTTAAACCAACTTCTGAATCAATTTTGACAGTATGGAGTATACACTAAACATGCTCAACTTCTGAACCAACACATCACGCCAAAGATAGGTTTTCTTCTTTCACTAATCCAATTCTTCTCCAAAATCGAAGCTTTTGCATTTGCCATCTAGGAAGGCTGAAGCTATCTCAACTTGGGAGAAGAAATGTCCCGACGTGATGGCGCCCCGCCGACGCCGTGTGAGAGTGGGTGAGAGGAGGGTTCCCCTCCGCCGTGCTCTGGGCCGTGGCCAACTGGTCGGCGACGTTGAAAAGCAGATCGTGTAGGTCGATGACGAGCAACTCGGCTCCCACTGCTCCGGTTCTGGACAAGCAGCGCGTGGAGAACCATGAAGATATTCTTGTCGCCGTCGAAGAGCCCAGTCTGATCGCAGATCAACCACCATCTTGGCGCCCAGGCTACCGCCGGCGGTGGGGCAAAAATCCAACCTTGATGGTGGGGAACGAGGCAGCAGAAGCGCGGCATGGGGGAAGCAACAAGAAGGCGGCGTGGGTCGGGGGGCTGGGGCCCGGTGGGAGGAAGGGGGCGTCGGGCGGAGAGAGGAAGGCGGCGTTGGGCGGCGTCGGAGAGTGACGACGGTGAGTGAGCCGTCGGTCGGGAGAATGAGGAAGGAGTTGTCTGTCCTAGGGACTGTGGGTTTGGTCGGAAGTCATTCGAGGACTGTTTAGCAAAACTGATAGCGTGACATCTAATTCCTAGCCCCGCAGCTAGGAATCGATTGGAATTGCTCCCTCCACGTACATGTTCGCTCGCTGGAAACAGAACGAGCCCGCGCTGCGAGAGAAACCCGGTGGCCTCCTCCCTGGCGAGACGAAGCTAGCGACGGCGGCGCCGGTAAGAAGCTCTCTTCTCCCGCCGGCCTCCTCCCTGCTCCTCCTCCATCCGGCCTTCTTCTGTCCCCTCTCCTCCCTCTTCGTTTCCCCCTCTTCGGCCCGAACCCTAGATATCTGGCGGTGGCAGGAACCCTAGAACATGGCGGCGCCGGGGACACGGCATCGGGAGAGACATGGCGGCGGACGGGAGGGCACATGGCAGCGAGCGGGAGGGAACCTGGCAGCGAGCGGGAGGGAATCTAGCGGCGGGCGGTCGGGGACATGGCGTCGAGACAGACATGGCGGCGGACGGGAGGACACATGGCGGCGGACGGGAGGGGTCCTAGCAGCGGGAAGCCGGCCTCCGCTTCTCTGAATCCCTTGTTTCTTCCGTCCCTGGCCGGCTTGCTGTGTTCTCTGAATCTTCCCCTTCTTTTTTCAGTTGTTTGACCTGATGAACTATTTCGAAAATTGCAGATTTGATGAGATTTTGAGGAGCTAAGCTGAACAATTTGCAGTGTGTTTGGAGGAGCTGAGCTGATACTTCAAAAATATTTTGTGCCACGATTCTGTTTATTTTCCATATTTATTTTTACTTTTGTAAATATTCATGACCTTATTCAAAATATTTTAATTTTTTATGCGTGCAAAATAATATATACATATTCAACTAAACAAAATAGTACTTATCATACATATACACAATTTTATATTGTTCAAACTCAACAAAACATCGAATTCCATGGTTTGGACATCCAAACAGGAATTGGAATTGGGTGCTACCCTTTGATTCCGACTGCAAATTCCATGCACAACCAAACAACAGAATTCGAATTGCAGCCAATTCCCTTTCCATCTTGGATTTGGAATTCTCATACCAATTCAATTCCAAGGCTCAATTCCTACATCCAAACACAGCCTTAGGATTCAGTTTTCATCCCATATGTTGATGGTCAGATCGCCACCTATATGTTTTATAAGCCCAGTTTCAGCACGTCCTTGTCCTCATAGAGAGAATGCCACAATTTGGGATGGGTTAGAGCCCAATGTCGATGATAACACATCACTACATCAGTAGTTGGAAAGTAAGGGTCCTTCAAAATACGGGTGCTAAGCGGGTCAATAAGACTTCACAGCACCTACCGAGCCAAAAGAGCAAGATTGAATACCTCGATATTACTAAAACCCATGCCCCTTGTACTTTGGAATCTGAAACCAAGGCCACCCTCCGTTCGCCTTGTTTGCTTCTCTACAGAAGTTCCTCACCATTGAGGTTTTATGATCTCACAAGCCACTTCGGAGTTTAAATAATGCCATAGAGTAAGTAGGAACTGCATGTATGAATGATTTGATTAAAAAAAAATCTTGACCCCTCCTAACAGGGCCTTCTCCATCCACCCTTGTAAGCACTTACAAATTCCATCATCTAAGGAACCAAAAGCACCATTCTTTGATCTCCCCACATCCGATGACAAGCCCAAAAATTTCTCATTAAGAGACTCATTTTGCACCTCCAAGATCAGCTTGATACAGCTTTAAGATTGATGGAAACTTCTTGGGAAAATAGATATCTGATTTATCATGGTTTATCGTTTGCCCTAAGGCGTGACAACACCTGGTAAGGACTTCCATCATCTTGACTAAATCAGCTGAAAATATTTTACTGAATAAAATACAATCATCTGTGAAAAGGACATGATTAATTCTGGGGTCGTGCATGCAATCTGAATGTCATTGATACGTTCAAAACATATCTATAATTTTATATTGTTCCATGCTACATTAATATCATTGTTAAATATTTATATCATGATTTTCTATTATTTTGCCACATTTTATGGTACTAACCTCTTAACCCAGTGCCAAGTGTGAGTTTTTTTTTTTTTTGCTGCACTTAAGGAGAAGTGCTCGGCAAAATCTGAAAAAATTACAGAAATTCTAACTTTCAGAGAACTCCCAGAGCCAGAAAACATGCCACAGGGGATACCCGTAGAACCCGCGCGGGTAGGGGCTGCAGGTCAGGCTCGAGGCGCGAGGGGCACTCGCGTGTCCACCTCGGGCACCGCCTCGTGTCGCCTTTTGGTCTTTATATTGCCCTCGACCTGATTCGACGACCCCGGGAGGATTTTTCCAAATACGATATAGAGCTCCGCCGCCATCCGAAACACTAGTTCGGAGTTTTCAGGATCCTGTTCTGACACCCTGTCGGGTCCACCTCCGGAGCTATCTTCATCGTCGTTGCTGCTCTTAATGACGATTCGTGAGTAATCCACCCTCGGGGCTGGGTCTTGTATTCGTAGATATGTGTCTCTCTCCCATTATGTGATATTGATTGTGATCATGAGCTATGTTAATGTAATTGAATCATATGATATTTTTTCCTCTATTCCTTTATGCATTAGATACAATTTTGCTCACTTGATTGATATCTAGTATAATTTCCCGAAGGCCCGTTGGGGCTCTATGGATAACATATTAGAAGGATACTGATCACGTGTTTGTTCTATATATAATGGATTGGTTTGTTGGTGCTTGTGTTTAACATAATTTCCATGGTATCACGGTGACAATGTGGGTACAGTGGGGATTAGAAAGACATTATTCAAGAGGTGTTTGTGGTGTTTGTTATTATGATCTTTGAATGCTCACAGTGACAACATGCGGTGACCATATATGAGGGATACGAACTTTAAGGTGTGTTTTTGTAGCCCTACGCAAGTCTCATCATGTTTTGATCCGTAATAAGAGTAAACTCGAAGTAACTATTACCATGCATGCTTTTCGAGGGATATCATATGTTTAATTATGTTAATGTTATTGAAAGTTGTCACTATTGAATGTATGAAGCCTAGGGCTTATTTACAAACATTAAAACACCGTTTCTAGTCACTTTTGTTACTTGTTACCTTGCTGTTATTTTTATTTCAGATTACAAATACTTGCTTCTACCATCCATATTACCTGTGTTTATCATCTCTTTGCCGAACTAGTGCACCCTATACAAATAACCATTGTATTAGGTGTGTTGGGGGACACAAGAGACTTCCTGTATCTTGATTGCAGAACCGTTCGATCGACGTCACTTTCAACCTCTTCCTCTTAAGAGAAAATTAATGTTGTCATGCAAACCTCTGCGTTTGGAGGTCCAACAAAGTCTACAAGAATATAAGTGTATAGTAGACATTAGTTGTCTATCTCCTCATTTGTCTACACATGTTTGAGGAGACACGAATATGCCTTCAGATGTCAGCAAAATCATTTAGCGGGAGATGGGGTCACCCTGCCTAATTCCATGAATATGCTTGAATTCCTTAGGCTGGGCTCTATTGAATAACATGGAAAAAGTCACCGACCGTACTCATTTCATAACAGTGTCAACAATATGAGGAGGAAGTCCAACTTATTCATAATTTCATCAAGGTACTCCCACTCGAGGCCAAACAAAGTACACAACGTCACAACAAACTTCCATACATACAACTAAGTATAAATAGATAATTCAACACAAGTCTTGCTAGTCACCATTGCGGAGCATTGAAACAGAATTTATATCCTTAACCCTATTTTGGTGGTTGTTGATGATAACATTAAAGGGAACTAATTTTTTGTTAAGTTTCTACAATTTTTAATTCCCTAAATTGAGTGTTGTGGATTGTAGATCATAAAAAGGGAAAAGACTCTTAAAATGACGAAAATGAAGATTAGCGATAGTTTTTTCGTTTTCTCAAGTATAGGGATCTCACACTATTAAGAGGGGTTCAAAAGGTGGTATGGAATAGTGCTCGGATATCTCCTTTCTGTTTTGACTCTTGTCGTTTTGGAGATGTTCCCCTGCTGAAATTCGGGCATTGCAACTACGTCGGATCGTCCAACGTTTTTCTTTCCGGACAGTCCGGCAATGCTACGCGTGTATATCAGACGGGTGCCGAAACACTCCGACATTAGTTTGGAAGCTCCCGGTTTGTTTTTGGGATCATCTGATAGTTTTTGTCGGACCATCCGGTGATAGACTTTTCTACGCATGGGAGCCGGTCATGTGGCGGAATGTTTCGACGACCATCTGGCAGCTCTATGTTAGTTTCTCGGATGGTCCAGTGATTACTGCTGGCAGAGTTGGTGGTACTCCAAGCGAAGGCGTGGATGTAGCAAGTAGCAGTTTTCTATCAGTGAAGAACCAAGGTTTAATCGAACCAGTAGGACTTTGAAGTCAACAACGAGGTGCACATCGACGATCTCTGGCGTGTAACCGTCAACGAGCGTGGACATACATACACTCAAACAATTACTTTGCCCACAACGGCAGGAAGGTTGTCAATCTTCCTGGACTACACAAAAAAAGCGGTTAAAACGAACATTATAGTGGATGAAATATGGAAATGGACCAGCGATCAAATGATTATGAGAAGCAAGTAAACGGTGTTGTAATCAATGGAAAAAATGGACCGTGGGTCATGGGTTCACTAGTGGTGTCTCTCCATAAGATAAAATACTCATATGATGGGTAAACGAATTACAGCTAGGCAATTGACAAAATTATGACACAAACTTAATCTAGCCGAATCAAAGAGTTCACGGTAATATTCATGTAGACATCACGACAAGTAACAAAGACCGTCATCCAACTGCATCTTTATCTAAAAAGTCCACCTAGGGATCGATATCCAGCCTGTCACCCGTCGGTATTAAGTTGCAAGCAACAAAAAATTGCATTAAGTAAAGCGCATGATGTAAGCAATATTTATAATCACATATACATTAACACCGCTGTTTTACCCCTAATAGCAACAACACACCCTCGCCCTTAGATATTTCTGTCACTCGTGCCCAGGCACAAGAGGGGGCATGAACCTACTATCTAGCATAAATACTCTCTCTTGGAGATACAAGTAATCACTTGGTCAAAGTAACTACGCACATCGGAGAGCATGCAAGAACATAAATCAACATATAAGAACCATGCACAATCTCATCATAACTTCATAATCCATCGGATCCCAGCAAACACATCATATAACATTACAATGATTGATCTTGATCATGTTAGGCAGCTCACAAGATCATAAACATGGAGGCACAAGGGAGAGAGACAACCATCTAGCTACTTTCATGGACCCGTAGTCCAAGGTGGAACTACTCACGAATCATCTCGGCGGAAAGCATGGTGATGTAGAGCCCTCCGGGATCGATCTCCCCTCCGGCAGGGTGTCGGGATTGACTTCAGAATCTCCCGGATATGTCTCAAACGTATCTATAATTTTTGAGTGATCCATGCTATTTTTGTGATGTTGTCACATGTTTTTAATATCATATTACATCATTTTTATGCATTTTGTCGGACTAACCTATTGACAAGATGCCCAGTGCCAGTTCCCGTTTTTTGTGCTGAAATTGTTGCAGAAAGTTACTTCTGAAAATATTCTCGGAATTGGACGAAAATTTACGTAGAATTTTTACTCGACGGAAGGCACCAAAAGACCAAAGGGCAGCCTGGGGGCCACCCACAGGGCATGCCGCGGCCCCACCTGGACCCACGGGTGGGACCCGCCCCTGCTCCTGGGGCGTCCCCTCGCCCCCCTCCGATGCCTATAAAATCCCTAAAAACCTAAAAACATGGGGGCGGTGATTATTTTCCATAAACTCGACCCCGATGCGCCGTCACCGAAAACCCTAGTTCGGGGGTCAGATTGATCCTATTCCGGCACCCTGCCGGGATGGGGATCGACCGCCGGAGCCATCTCCATCGACACCGCTGCTTCCCGCGATGAGGAGGGAGTAGTCCCTCACCGGGGCTGAGGCTTATACAAGTAGCTATGTGGTTATCTCTCTCTCTCCCATGATGTGATCTTCATTGTGATCATGAGCTTTGTTAGTATAGTTGAATATATGATGTTTCCCTATGTGTACTGGATATGATTTTGCTCAAGTGATGTTATTTAGTACAATTTCCGGAGTCACCGTTGTGATCACGGTATCTCGGTGACAGTGTGGGTGCCGTGTGTGACTCTATGGATAATAGATTGGAAGGATCTTCATCATGAGTTTGTTCTTTATTATTGTTGGATTAAATAGATCATGAGGTTTCTTAATGCTTGTGTTATTGAAGAAAGAGACTATTGAAGAAATATGTTGTGGTGTTTGTTAGTAATATCTTTGGATGCGGATAGTGACAGCATGAAGTGTCCATAGATGTGGAATACGAACTTTAAGGTGTGCTTTTCGTAGCCCTACACAATTCTCATCCTATTTGATCCACGAAAGAATGATCTCCGAGTAACGTCTACCACACATGTATTTTTGTGGGATCTATAGTGTGTTTAATTATGTTAATGATGTTGAGAGTAGTCACTAGTGAAAGTATGAAGCCTAGGCCTTGTTTCCAAGCATTGATACACCGTTTTTAGTCACTTTTGTCACTTGTTTGCTTGCTGCCATTTTTATTACAGAATTACAAAATCACCTTTTACCATCCATATCACTTGCATTTTACCATCTCTTCGCCGAACTAGTGCACCTATACAACTGACAATTGTATTAGGTGTGTTGGGGACACAAGAGATTTCTTGTATCTTAATTGCAGGGTTGCTTGAGAGGGATATCTTTGACCTCTACCTCCCGTGGATTCGATAAACCTTGAGTTACCCACTTAAGGGAAATTTGCCGCTGTCCTACAAACCTCTGCGCTTGGAGGCCCAACAAGTCTACAAGAATAGAAGTGTGTAGTAGACATCACTCCCCGAATTAGGTTTCGAGATGGCGGCGGCTTCGGGTCAAGTTCGTGGAAAATAATCACCGCCCGACGAAATTAGGGTTAATGGGTTTTTATAAGCATCAAGGGGGCCGCGACAGAGCCCAAGGGGCAGGAGCGGGTCTCACTCACGGGTCTAGGTGGGACCACGACCAGGGACCGCCCCTGGTCCCTGGGCCGCCCTTCGGTTCATGGCTTCGTCGTGGTGAATAAAAAATCTCTGTAAATTTGGGCGTAATTCCGAGAATATTTCCAGAAGTGGATTTTCTGAAGTAGAAAATAGCAAAAACAGGGAACTGGCACTGGGCATCTTGACAATAGGTTAGTCCAATAAAATGCCTAAAAATGATATAATAAGATAATACAAACATGTGACAATGATAATAAACAAGCATGAATCAATCATTATAGATATGTTTGACACATATCATCCAGCATTTTCACTAGAAGGTACGACGCGTGACACTGAATTAAATTTCATATTCCACGCATGGAGCTCGTGGGGATGGTCCGACAAGAAATTTGTCTCATGATCCAGCAACCCATTTCTCTGCTCGAAACGGCTAGTTTTCTTGACCATATATATAAGGTCTTACCCCTTCGGGTTAGGTCAAGCATTTATTCCCCCATTTCCAGATCTGAAACCCCCTTTGCTCCCTCACACCCACAAATGCTTCAGTCCAAGAGTGATTTGTGAGATCCTTTGAGTAAGAAGCTAAACCTAGACAAGATCCAAGCTTCTCCGTCAAATTTGACCAATCAACTTTGATATTTGAGTATCGTGCCAAGCTTGTCCTTTGATCTTGTTACTCTTGTAGTTTTTAGGATCTCCACAGTGGAAGGTATCACCTGAAGCTTCCAGACTGTGGATTTGCTCCACGGAAAGTTTGTGAAGGGTTAGAGGTCGCCTCAAGGTGTACCACTAGTGATTGAGCTCTTACTTTATGTGCGAGGCTCAAGGAGAGAAAGGTGAGCCTTCATGGTATCTCGCACCTCTCCAACATACCCCAACGAAACAGACACAAGATTACATCTTCGCCTCCACGTGCCTTGGTTATTCCTACCAGAGCCCTTTCATTATTGTATCTACATTTGTGATAGTCATGGAACTTGAAATATTGTATTGCATCATTTAGGATGTTCGCACTTAGTTGTTAGACTCACCTTGTTATCCGTGTATTCTGAAACATGTAAAAGAAAAAGTAATTTTTTTAAAAACCTATTCACCCCCTCTAGGTTACTATCTCTATCCTTCGAAGCATCGATAAACTAGGACCACATTTCTCCCTCAGCCACCCACCAAAAACATAAAATTGTACTTGAAAATAATAGAACACATCAAATATAAAATTTAGTGTACAAAAACTTTCTTGCTAGATACAACTAGGTATTATATATACCATTGGAATGGCAATTAGAAGAATATGAGTTATGATCCAACTTGACCAACTAGTTGATCGAATCCAACCGGATTGGTGTTGTCAATAAACCCAATTAATTTGGGAAATAGCAAATGTTTAAGTACAAAAAATGCTTCATTGCCGCACAACAGACTCTAGTAAGCATGAACGGATGCATCGAATCGTATCTAATAATGGAAATCGAGAACAAACAGTCTTCTGTAATCAACACTAAGAGACTATGAAGCACTGGTAACCTTATGAAAAATCACAAGTTGTTAACTAAACAATAACAAATGTCTTACGACATCTACAAAATGTAAACTGTGACCCAAATTTAGTAACTGCGGCGTGCATACAAAGTTTTTTTTTGAACCGAGGCAAAAGAATTGCCATTTTTATTAATTAAGAAGAAGTGGGAATTGGCCGGTTAATTTGGAGGAAACCGGCCTAAAACCGAAACAACACCCTCAATGATCGTAATGAAACACGACTGTCGCGAGGACACACATAGCCACCCTGGCTACCCACACAAGCTGCACACACACCATCGAAGCTAGAGTCGTCGTGGTTGCCTCCCATCGTCATCGAGCTGCACACCCTGCAGCGACTCCGACTTCACAAGAAACCACCAAGGAGACCATCACCGAAACGGCGTCGAGAAGCCCATGTCAGCCTATGCCAAACAGATGGCTCTTCGCGAAGAGGCAGGCAACTCCGATTCCGATGGAGAGGCTCCGAAAAGGAGATGTGCAAGACCTGCACCGAGAGAGATCTTCACCACCGGACCTCCCTTGCAGGTTATCGTACGCCGCTCAAGAGGTAGATGTATCAGAACATAGCAGCTCCGACTTCACAGCTTGGGGAGACCAACACGAAGACACTCAGACATGCTGGACAGAGCCGACTACGAATCCATTGCCGCGATCAAGCCATTGCTCCTTAACATTGTCGTTGTCGCGCATACCGCCACACGGAAGACCCACTTCGCACACCGGACACATGCCGGGCGAGCGGCCAGCCCACCGGCAAGCGCGAATGGAAGCAAGCTTCTTTTCTCTGTCTTTACGTTATATATAGAAGACCCACATGAGGATTTTCTCTATTATTTTGGGACGGAGGGAATACCATACACATACCATTCACGTTTGAAATTCTCATGCATAACAAGCGGCCTTGTTGACCTCCTCTTTCTCCTTCTTTTCTCTATCTTTACCTTTAATTCTTGTAATAGGGTCGATGAACCTCCTAGTTTTATTTTGGGCAAATTTACAAACGATGTAACTATTGTTGATCGTCAATAAAGCTCACAACGGACAGAGTCCGGCTGTTTTCCTAAAAAAAAAAACAGATGTAATCACCGGATACTATATTGTAATTCAAAATCCATTATAAAGCATAAGTAAAGTTAATTCTTTTTTGGAAGATTTTAGTATAGAAAAGCTTGGCCACTAAAAATTTTAGAACCTTTTTTTACTTGAAATTTGAGAACTTCATCCGAGTCGGTCCGAGACTCCGAGTCAGAGGGGCAAAGCGATCTTCTATCCTACTAGTCGGACCCTATTTCCATCCCACCCCTCGCGCCGTCCCTATATTTGCTAACCGCTCCTCCCGTCGCGGCGCAACTTATTCCGTCACGCGACGTCGTCGTCTCGAAGCAAACTCCACGCGACGCCCACACCGCACCGCACCGAAACGAGCCAAGCCAAACCCTCGCACTCCCTCCCACCTCTTCGCGGAGGCGGCCATGGCGGCGGTGGCGACAGTGAGCTCGGCGAGCGGGATCCTCGCCATGCTCCAGGAGCCGGCGGAGGAGCTCAAGCTGCACGCGCTCGCCAGCCTCAACTCCGTCGTCCACCTCTTCTACCCGGAGATCTCCACCAGCATCCCCACCATGTAAGCCCCCTCTGCTCCCTCCCCACCCCTCTCCCGTGCCCCTCTACCCCGCTGCGTTACCCTAGTTTCCGCCGCCTACGCCGCACTTGTCGCGGTTACAGTTGCTGCGCCGTGTCCGCGCGATTCGTGTTCCGGCGCCTTGGCTTGGATGCGGATATTAGTTTCTATAGCTGCTTCGATGATTGATGAGGACTCCGGGGGAGAGGTTGGCCTAGATGCTATTGCGGTATTGCCGTCGCGCGGTTCGTTTGGTCAGCCTCCCTCGGTCGGTTCGATCTGGAGTTCGTGGGAGGGGGGAGCCGTAGGTTCTGTTTGGGTCCTGATCTGTAACCTGAGGATTCAATGCGTTAGTTTTGTGCTCTTCAGTTTTCATAAGGGTTTGAAACGTAATTGGACAGCCTTTAGCTGGTAATTCACGTGGTCGAATTAGGTAGCCCTTCGTTAAAAATTGGACCTTTTGCGCTTCGCGCTTGGATATACTGAGAGGTTTCTAGGAGTGGATTGTGAACATAGGAAGGGTGAGAATTTGAAAGCTTTGGACTTCAGTTTTCTAGTTGATTATAATGCATTTTCTGTTGCTAAGGAAGATCTTGGACGCAGCGAGACCGTTGAAACTGTTATTTGTAATATTTCAGGGCTACATGTTTTGTGAAGTTAATGTAATTTATGTTACTTCGGTCTATAGAGTATAAATTTCTTGTCCCTTACAGTTTTTGTTCACTCATTTGTTCCGTTTGAACTAGAATATTGTGTCATATCAACTTTGCTTTTCGTATGTAATTCTTCTGCACCTAGTTGTTATCTTGTGGAATAGAATAGATTTAGTTTTGATTATGATTCATTAAATTATGTCGAAGGGGGAATTCTCTACGGCCCAGGCTGTGAAAGTCTGTATCTCCAAACACGCAAGTCAATAACTTGTTTCACATATGCTTTTCCCTGCAGTGAGAGCTTGTATGAAGACGAGGAATTTGACCAGAGACAGCTCGCCGCACTAGTTGTTTCTAAGGTAGTATCTCATGTTTTTTGTGTCTTATTTAGAAAAATGTCACCTTTTGTACAGCATTGCTTATATTGATGGCTATTGTATATTATGTAGGTATTTTACTACTTGGGCGAGTTAAATGATTCACTATCCTATGCACTTGGTGCTGGACCTCTGTTTGACGTCGCTGAGGATTCAGATTATGCTCATGCTCTTTTAGGTGTGGAGTTTTCTTAAATTCTCGGTCACTCTGCATGTTACTTTACATGAATTTCTGTTTCTCATTATGTGAATTGTTGGTTCTTCTCTTTCAGCTAGAGCATTAGATGAGTATGCAAGTATCAAGACGAAAGCTTATAAATCTACCGAGGAAGAAGAAAATGTGGATCCCAGATTAGAGACCATAGTGGAGAGGATGCTGGAGAAGTATGATATTATCCTACCGTTTGCTCATATCCTCCTATGCATCACGTGGAGTATTCTGCTAATATGGTCACTCCTTGATGCAGGTGTATTCTTGATGGGAAATACCAACAGGCCATGGGTATGGCTGTTGAATGCAGGAGACTGGATAAGCTGGAGGAAGCAATTGTTCATTGTGATAATATTCACGCGGCACTTTCGTATTGTATCAACCTTTCTCATCAATATGTCAGCCACCGCGAATATCGTTGTGAGGTATGTGCATGTTATGTATAACAAATTGTCACTTGATTATGTTGTATTCTGGTTGGTTCATTGAATATAAAGCAGTACATTACTTTAGAGTTGGAAAAATCCAACATTTTCTCACGAGTTGACAAAATAATTCACTTTATTGGCAGGTTGTTCGTTGTCTTGTTAAAATATACCAGACTTTGCCGCATCCAGATTTTCTGAGCATTTGCCAGTGCCTTATGTTTTTGGGTGAGCCTGAAACTGTTGCGAACATATTGGATACACTGCTTTCTGGAAGCAAGGTATGTGTTTGTTGTTTACTCTACTCACTACTCAGCTCACAACAATACGTACATGTCAGTCTCTGTTGCTTATTTGAGATATTGTGCTCATTGTGCAGGATGATGCCCTCCTTGCATACCAAATTGCTTTTGATCTTGTGGAAAATGAAAACCAGGCCTTCCTTTTGAATGTGAGGAATCGCCTGGAAGTACAGACTCCTGGTCAGTCTAACCCTGATAATGGATCAGCTTTACCGGCTGATCAGACTGTTAATGAGGGTACCACGAGCACAGAACCAGCTGGTGATGTTCAGATGGGAGATGATACAACTACGGCAAATGGAAATGCTCAGATAGTGGATCCAAATGAGCTAGTGCGTGCTGATAGGCTCAATAAAATTAAAGGAATACTGTCAGGAGAGAAGTCTATTCAGCTTACGCTACAATTTTTATATAGCCACAACAGGTACACATACTATTTTATTTCCTAAATGTTGAACCCTAACTTTTAGTAACTTCTATATCTGACATTGCCTTGATGGGGTGGTTGTTTGTTTGATAGGTCTGATCTTCTAATTCTGAAAACAATAAAGCAGGCTGTAGAAATGAGGAACAGTGTTTGCCACAGTGCAACTATTTGTTCCAATGCAATCATGCATGCAGGAACAACTGTAGATACATTCCTAAGAGAGAATCTGGTAAATTTGTCTTCCTACTGGTTGTCTTGTCGTTATGCATTGTTTTTTCTGCCTTCAGTGCCTCATTCTGGTGATTGTTTTTACAGGAGTGGTTAAGCAGGGCAACTAATTGGGCTAAATTCAGTGCAACCGCTGGTCTAGGTGTTATCCATAGAGGCCACCTTCAACAAGGTCGGGCTTTGATGGCCCCTTACCTTCCTCAAAGTGGTGCAGTTGGTGGTGGCAGTCCATACTCAGAAGGTGGTGCCCTCTATGCTTTAGGTTTGATTCATGCTAACCATGGTGAAGGAATCAAACAATTCCTCCGTGAGAGCCTTCGGAACACCAGCGCGGAGGTGACATTTTTGTTTCTTGTCCGTCTCATGTGATGTTGTTCATTTTGAGTATATTTGTCTAACTTCAAACCATATTATATTATATACAGGTTATCCAGCATGGTGCCTGTTTGGGAATTGGGCTTGCTTCTCTTGGGACAGGAGATGAAGAAGTGTACGAGGACATGAAGGTTGTCCTTTACACAGACAGTGCTGTGGCTGGTGAAGCAGCTGGTATCGGCATGGGTTTACTCATGGTTGGGACAGCCAGTGAGAAGGCTAGTGAGATGCTGGCTTATGCACATGATACACAGCATGAAAAGATTATCAGGTCAGTGCTGTTTAATCACTGTTGTGGTATGTCTGAAGATGCATCAAGTTCTTGTTCTGACATCTCTCTTTATCTGCAGGGGTTTGGCACTTGGCATCGCATTGACAGTGTATGGCAGGGAGGAGGAAGCTGACACCTTGATCGAACAAATGACGAGAGATCAAGATCCCATACTGCGTTATGGTGGTATGTATGCATTGGCTCTGGCGTACAGAGGAACTGCAAATAACAAGGCTATCCACCAGCTGCTGCATTTTGCTGTTTCGGACGTCAGTGATGATGTTCGTAGGACTGCAGTTATGGCTCTTGGATTTGTTCTATACAATGAACCTGAGCAGGTTTGTGGACTTCAGATGCCTTCTATTCAATTTTATTCGAAGGAACAGCATACATCTGCTGCCCATTATGCATTTATGCAGAATCTCTTTGCCATCTAAAATTGCTGAAATAAATAATCGTAGCTTCCACACCTTACATCTTCTTTTCTGATCATGCAGACTCCAAGAATTGTGTCCCTGCTCTCTGAATCGTACAACCCACATGTCCGTTATGGTGCAGCTTTGGCTGTTGGGATATCCTGTGCAGGAACAGGGTTAAGTGATGCAATTTCCTTGCTGGAGCCTCTCACATCAGACGTTGTCGACTTTGTACGCCAGGGGGCTCTGATTGCTATGGCGATGGTCATGATCCAGACAAATGAATCATTTGATTCTCGTGTTGGAACATTCAGGCGTCAGTTGGAAAAGATCATTCTTGACAAGCATGAGGACACAATGAGCAAAATGGGCGCCATACTTGCTTCTGGTATTCTTGATGCTGGAGGCAGGAATGTCACAATCAAACTTCTCTCGAGGAACAAGCATGACAAGCTCACTGCTGTGATTGGCCTCGCTGTTTTCAGCCAGTTCTGGTACTGGTATCCTCTCCTATATTTCATCAGCTTGGCCTTCTCGCCAACAGCCGTCATTGGTCTCAACTCTGATCTGGAAGTGCCTAAGTTTGACTTCCTATCGCATGCTAAACCGTCCCTGTTTGAGTATCCGAAACCGACAACTCAGCAGACTACAACTTCAGCAGTCAAGCTGCCCACAGCCATTTTGTCTACATATGCCAAGGCAAAGTCTAGGGCGAAGAAGGACGCAGAAAGCAAAGCTAACCTGGAGAAGGCAACAGAAGCAGAAAGCAAAGCTAACCAGGAGAAGACGGCAGACGCAGAAAGCAAAACTAATGGTGAGAAGATGTCAGAAGATGGTTCTGGTTCTACGTCAGCCAAGGCAGACAAAGCGCAGGAGAAGGATGGTGATACAATGCAGGTAAGCATACACCTCTCTGTATCTGTTTTGTTTCACTTTTTCCCATCATGTGTTTACATACAAGAATTTTACCGACTTCGGTGAGTTTGGCTCATAATTAAACCATGCTAGTTACTGTATGAGCTTATTACCGGAATAGCTTTTTCTAACTAGATATTACATCACTGTTCAGCATAGCACCATGACAGCAAAATTGACCCTTAGTTGTTAACATGGAACCTTTCCGATGTTCAGTAGTGGTAGTGGACTTGTGATGCATTTCTGTCTGAAATTACTGTTATTTTATTTTACCAAACCCCACTTGCTTTGGGCCTCTTTGGATTAACCTGTCTCTGATCTTTGTTCCCAGGTTGACAGTACGGCAGAGAAGAAGGCTCCGGAACCAGAAGCGACCTTCCAGATCCTGGCGAACCCGGCTCGTGTAGTCCCCGCACAGGAGAAGTTCATCAAGTTCATTGAGGGCAGCCGATACGTCCCCGTGAGACCCGCCCCTTCCGGATTCATCCTCCTGCGTGACACGCAGCCCACCGAGCCCGAGGAGCTCGTGCTCACCGACGCCCCCGCGACCGTGGCCTCGAGCACTGGCAACGCCGCAGCAGCCGCAGGGCAACCGGGGTCTGCCATGGCCGTCGACGACGAGCCCCAGCCACCTCAGCCTTTCGAGTACTCATCATGATCCATACGATAGGAGCGTTGTTCGCTAGTCTTTTCTGCCCCTGCTATACGTTGATTATTCCTTTTTCTGAGTATGTACTGTGCGCGGAAATCTGTTGTTTGTTGGGAAACTTTGTAGAATCATGGCTTCATTAGTAGAGAATTTAACTTGCAGGATGAGTGTCAGGGAACCTGAACCTATCGGCTGAACACGTCTTGTCTTGTGATGTACTATTCGATTCCCTGTTACATGGGCAGCCGCACGTATGCTTGTATGCGAAATCTATAGTTTTGGTTGTTAATTCAGAGGTTACTCAACATTTTTTGCACGAATGTACCCAAAGGCTGCGTTCCACAGATATTTCCGTGTGAACCCAGGTGTCCTTGGCAAGACTTCTCCAGTAGGCAGCAGCAAGCTTCTGTGGGTAATCGCGTGGGAAAGAACTGCAGGACGGAAGTGAACTGAAGTAATAGCACTGACGGAAGTGAACTGAAGTAATAGCAACTCTAGCAGTCCCTGTACTCGTGAAAACTGCAAACGCGAGTACAGGGCGCGGTAAACGCCTTTTGCAGGCCGAAAAAAACGCCGGCGCGGATCAGTCCCCGCAAACGAAACCCGCAAACAGCCTGTGAGCGCAAACAGCTTGTGAGCGCCGCCCCGCCTCGACCTCCCTGCGACCGCCGCGCCGCCCGCCATTGCCGCACCTCCCGCCGCCATGCCCCCGCCTCGGCCTCGGCCCCGCGCCCGCATGCCGCTCCGTCCACGCCGCCCCACGCCATGGCCGTGGTGGTGGCCTGCACCGCCCGGCGCCCCGAGCCGGCCATGACCCTTGCTCCCGGCCTCCGCGCCACCCGCCGCCACTACCCGCCGTGCCGCCCGCTGCCCTGCCTGCCTGCCGGCCTCGGCCCAGCGCCCTGCCGCTCCCGTGGGGAGACAAGCGGCGGCGGAAATAGGCTCCCGGAGCTTCAAACGCGACGCAATCGGTAGATATGACAGCTAATCACTGGAAATTGGAAGAAAACTTGGCCGGAATCGAAGCTCGGTGGCGAGATTTCGCCGGATTCCGGCGAGTCCGCCGCCAGTTGGTGGCAGTTGCTGAAGGTTCCGTCCCGCCAAATCATACAGTTTTGCCTTCAGGTCGGCCTTTCAACCCCTAAATACGCAGGTCGCAGCTCGGTTTCCGTCCGGACCCTCAAATTTGTTTGCAGTTTCTGCGTGTTTGCGGGGACTGATCCGCGCGTTTCAACGACCTGAACCCGCAAAATGGCGATTATTATGCGGTTTCTGCGTGTTTGCGGGGACTGCTAGAGTTGCTCTAAGAGGATTAAATATACACTACTACCGTTTTGCTAACAGTGGCACATCTCCCCATGACCTAAACATTTATTAACTGACTCCTAGTAAGGTTCAATAGATTTTCAACCATCTCGCCTGGACAAAATTCATACGTACAAGTGCCACTGGATCCATGTCCACCTCAGCGACGAGGATCACGCGAGCAGTAGATGAAAGAAATACTCCCTCTGATCCTAATTAAGTGTCGTAATCTGTAACCAGAAGTAGGTTATATGTCAGTAGTAGTTACGTACAGTACATAATATCACGCTGATATGCACTTGCAGAACAAGTTGTGCTTGCTCGCCCGCTACATGTGTGATGCGCCACCCAAAGATGACGGTTACGTTCCAGTGGTCGAGCTAGACGGTCAGCAGCCCAAAACACGTTGTCACCAGAAACAAGAGTGCAATTTTAAGACGAGACACCGCCTACTGTTCCTTGTTCTTGAGCTCAGTTTCGATGAGCCGTAGCTTCAGGTTGTTCTCCTCGTTGAGGAGCGAGAGCCTCTCAAGCGAAGACTTCATCAGCGACATCTGGGACTCCGAAACGTGGCTCCTTCCAGCCTTTGGCGCCTGCCATGGCGCAGCCATCCCCGTGCCAGCCGCGCCGCCCGAGGACGGGTGGGAGGCAAACCGTTTCATCCTCGCGTTCAGAGCAGCAATGGAAGAACGCAGAGCATCCAGCTCCATGTCCGCGAACCTATCTGCACAGGTTTTAGCAGACACAAAAGTATGTCAGGAGACGAGCTGTTACCAATGGGAGAATGCAAAGTGGGATTTTCGCGGCTACAGACCAAGCTGTGACTTGAACTCCAGCTCTGCCTGTGACAGTGGCTTCTTGTTTGCGGCAGGCAGCATCTTGAAGCTCTCTATGCGCTTTTCCAACAGATCGTATACTTTGGAAGCACGGTCTATCCGCTTGTTTAACTCCTGATCTTTGGATTCTATGGATTGAAGTGACTGCTTCACTGCCTGCACGCGTTTCTGCTTGTCTTCAATCTCTGTCTTCACATAATCTGCGTGTTCCTTGAGCTCAATGAAAACCTGTAACATTCATTAAAATGAATTCTCAATCAGTAATTATACACTTATATTGTGGGGATTAAAAGATATCATAATTGAGATCTTGCCTTGTGCCCATACTCCACATAGTGCTCATGGAAAACCTTAATATAGTGATGAAGTGTGGACTTCCCTTCAATGGAGTCCGGAGTCAATGACCTCAGGCCTGATGAAGATGGAAGTATGGGTGGATCTGGACCAGCAATAAGCTCTTTGCTGATCATTCCAGTTGTGGAAGATTCCACATCCTTGATGTTGTTACTATATATGTCAAGCTGAAGAGGTGTTGGTTCCTTCCAACCCTTCATCTCTACCACAACGCACTCACCAGTGTATGTGATGCCAACTAACTGCACATGGCCATACGCATCCGCTATGGCGACAAATCCAGAAAGGAAGGGAGAACTTGTATCACTGTTGCCTGTGGTGAGTACTGGATGCACCGAGGGTGGTGTCGATGCCATTTCAGGGTATGAAAATGGCAGGAAGTGCAATGTGACCATGTCAAGTCCCCCACCATGCGCACAATAAAATCTCTCCGGGACAAGGGGATCCAGAAACAATGATAAAGAGCTACCGTTAGAAGTTTTTGGTAGCGCCAAATCCACAATTGAGAGTCTTAGCAAAGGAGGAGAGTGTCCCATCCAGACAGCTTCTGTATTGCTCTTCACATTTGATCCCGTACTGGATGGGCGATGTGATCTCAGGGCCAACGAATCTTGTGGATTAGAGTCACATATCATAGCAACACTCTTTATGCGTCCATATGAATCGACATCAAGGCGAGTAGGAACCCCAATGCTCCATTGTGGTTGAATTTCATCAGCCAGAGCATCAATCTGGAGTTGTCCACTACCCCAGGCGGTTACAAGAACTGAATCTTTGCCAACAGAGCTGTACACAAAACCCACAGCTTTACCGTCACAAGAGCTGCTCTTGCCTTCAAGTTCACTGTTTTCCTCGCAAACTCTGCAAAGAGGCCCCTGCATGGGTGCTCAATCTGATTAATACACATTGATTCATGATAAAAGCATAAGATAGTAGTTACATAGACAATAGGCAGCCGGCATTTGGAAAATCAAATCCTCATGACATGAAATAATGAAATTTCCCTGTTATCAAAGCAATTCAGGAATAGCTGGCATTTTTTTCCTAAATAAACTGGTGTTTTCATTAATCTATAGCAGTAAAATCAATGTTCACCATAGTGTTTTATTTCTGTTATCAACCTGTCATTCCCACAGACATGTGAATCGTCTCAAATTTGCTGCCAAAACATTTAGCCCCTTGTTTGGTCATGACCAAAACTGTGCGCAATATTTGTTGACACGATTACAGTAGTAAAATTGCGTCTACAGAGGAAGTGCCACCCGGACACGTGTGTGGCAGACATAACTATGTGCAATCTGTGGCAATGTTTTGTCACAAACCAAACGTCTCCTACTCTTACAAATGAACGATCTTTTGTACTAGAAAGGCATTGGATTGAGTATGAGCACTAACATGGTAAATTACTAGTTCCAAAGGCGTACCCATCAATGATTATGAGTCGAACGACTAGTCTAGACTAGTCGCACGACTAGTCTATGAGTCGCTACTTGTGTTCCAACCAAAAACCTCGACTAGTCGCGACTAGTCACGACTTGTCGCGCGACTAGTCTACTTGTCGGTACCCCAGTGACAAGTTGCGACTCATCGACTCGTAAACCTTGGTACCCATTGCTGCCCCCTTGTTCGGTTATGACCAAAACTGTGTGTACAATATTGTTGACGCGATTACAGTAGTAAAACTGCGTCTACAGAGGAAGTGCCACCCGGACACGCGTGTGGCAGACATAACTATGTGGACCAGCCACGTTCCAACATCACAAGATGAATTCACCAGTTAAACACATAGAGCAACATTTTCTGGGTCATTCTCAGACAAAAAAAACACAAAGTTAAAGAAAGCAAACCTGCAGAGTCAAAGAATCGTCTACTGGGGCGTATGGACGAGCTCTTGACATCAATGTGCTGCTATCTGCTGATTGACGTAACAACTCCGGAAACGTTGCCTCCAACCATGCAATGGCCAAATGTGAGTTTGTGACAACACTTGGATTTGAAGATTTCAAGCCAAATGTATTAACATCTTCATACAGTTCTTCAATATATCTCTTACTATAGTCACTGCATCATAGATAAATAAATTATCAAACCAACATGAACATAAAGTGAACAGTCTACAACTGGCATTAAGTAGTTCTCACAATGTAAGGCATCACTGATTATAAGCACTAAAGCAGGGGGGGGGGGGGGGGGGGGGGGGATAGAAGTGTGATATTACCTTCCAAACGGAACAATGGGGCAGAGCACAAAAACTGAACCATCACTGAATAACATGAAAACCTGCAATAAGGGATGGGCTTACATGTGAAACCGAGCACAAGAATTGGCCACTCAACTTATTCAGGTAACTATGAAGAGACTGCATAGCATATCTATGTCCAAACAACATATCAAATGGCATAGGAGCAGTAAAATCAGCATCACATTCCCGAATTCAGTTGGATAAAGATGCCGTGTAGATAGTATAGAGATATCAATTGATACCCTAATTATGTGTACTACTATGTCCTAAGGTTAAACTAGCGAAAATATAATACCAAATTGCTCCGAAGCTGGTTTGAAGTTATTTTAATATCCACTTAGGTGGTAACTAACTGTGATGCCATCTTGGTTACTAGATTAAATAATAATCCTGATGAAAGTGAAAACAGTTGTAATTTCTTTTGCACCTAATAAAGGCAAGATACAATGTCAAGCATTAAGTTTTTAAAAGGGATTTCATTATCTAGGAGAACTGCAATCAAGATACATACCGAAAATCTATCCCACAGATGATCACTCCCATAAGAGAATGCCACTGGACAAATTGACGAAGCATTCTGGCATTTTCCAGGTAAAATTGGCTGCAAATAAAATTCCTGCTCTGGTTGCGCCAAATCAGATGAAAGATCAAATAACCTGCAGGAATAGCTCTGGATTTCTATCAAAGAGTCATGGAACAATTACAGAAAATTGAGTATAAGGGTTGAATCAAATTAATTCAAGAATATCGTATCAGTATTTTTCAAAAAGTGGCGAAGAATGGGCATTAAGACATAAATAAAGATACTTGATGTCACACAGAAAAAAAGGTTTGATAGAGGACAACATCATATGGGAATGGGTGGAGGAAAATATATTATCAACTCCAACAATTGCAGGTCCAATAAGCTTAAGATTAGCATTGCTCCATGTAGTATCAAAATCTATTTAGATTACCTGAAAACAGCATCTGATGTCAAAACCCCAAAATGGCTGCTGCTAAAAGGGTGCCAGGATGTCTGCAGCACTTCTATGCCATCGTTGTTGCGAGGTAAGATATGAGCAGCAACTGGTGCAGTCCTGTAGCCAAATATAGGGGGAGAAAACATTACAGTATTATGAAATTGTAAACAACGGCATCAGAAGAAGAAGAGAAAGGTAGCTACAGATATCATTAACCTAAACTGAAGACGAGTGACAACTCTGTGGATGCCCTTTTCAATACCACAATGAGAAGAGTACTTAGAAGATTGCTCTCGATGTGCATGAATAACGCAACACAGGAGGAATTAAAGAACGTTTCTACATTGATTTTATTTTTATTGCAAGAAAAGTATTTATAACTAGAATAATCTCAGAACGCTCAGGAAATAAAAGAGCAAGAGTGCATTATGAACATGAGATAAAGTTGTAATGAAGATATATACTTGCATACGATTGTATCACCATCTTCTGATACCCTCTCATGTACATAGAAAACATTTATGTTATGTGATCCAGCAATGAGTAGTGATGAACCATCAGTATTGAGTGATATATGAGTGACCTCATAACCAAGGTCTATCTCTGGCATCAACATCTGCACAACAGAAGAAGCAACATCAACACAAGACAGTATAAACAATTATCTCTGTAAAGAAAGAATACTCGGTGTTCCAACTTATAGTAGATTTCTGCTTCACAAGCTTTGAGTGAAAGCATGAAACTGTGTGTCTTTCCTCAATTCAATCATAACGGGTTTCATGACGAAACTGAGATAAAATGAAAAAATACTGCTGCAAAACAAAACAAGATAGAAATGCAAATATTTTTGGCATTGGAATATGCACCTTGCAAAAAGCTAGGATAGAAACTTCCCTTTTATGAGGAGGGAATCGGTAAATACTTATTTGCAACTTAGCCGGTGATCAAATAAGAAATACACAATTATGCCCGTGTATGTTCTCGTCAAATCTCCAGAACATAAAAATGCACAACACATTTTCATGTCTACAAACATGCTAACTAATATTGTGTACAACTGGGATGCCTAAAACTTATTTTTAGATTGTTCTATTATGTGCAACTACATAAAAATGAGCTCAGTGAAACTTTAATGTTGCTGAACCGTTTAAAACCATATCTCTGTAAGATATATGGAAAGGTACTAAGGTAGACCCCTCTTCTTCTCACCCTGTCTCCATCAAACATCATAACAACGACTTCCCAAAGTAAGATAAAATGCTATGTTATACTACATCCTACGGCACAGTGTAAACCCCTTGGAAAGATTGTGCTTCGGTTAGCAAACAGCACTGCCTAAATTCTCATACTACCCGAACACTAGAAAAATCCTAATGATCCACACTATCTTCATTGCCCCAACCTCCATTGTAATTTCTCAAACTTATGCCTCCGTTCCCAGTGAAGATAACGCGACCCAAGAAGCTTTACGGGGAGAACCGATGCGATCCCTACCATTTCACAGGCTCTTTCTAGGAAAACGGAACCACAAGCGAAAATGACTTCACCTCGGACGGCACGGCGGCTTCCACAGCGACCTCCTCCCCGTCCTTCTCCGCCTCCGCGTCGCGAATCCGCACGGATATGCGGTGGGCGCCGCGGGCCGAAGGGTCCCACACGTACAGCCTCGACCCGGCGGCATCCCACGCAGCCCCGCCGCCGCCGCGTCCCGCGAAGGCGGGGTGAGAGGAGATGGGGACCCACTGCGCCGGCGAGTATTTCCTCTTGGGTGACGGCCGGGGCTTGGGCCTCGAGGAGGTGGCTGGGGTGGATGCGGAGGTGGAGGCGGACGAGGGGGTGAGCGCGAGGGATGGGGACGGGGAGTGGCGGCGGCGGGAGGGCGGGGTGGCCGGGGCCGGAGAGCGGCGGACGGGAGGTGGGGAGTCCGGGGGCGAGGGCGACAGCTCCGGCGCGGTGATGCGAGTCATCGGCGACGAGGTTGCGCTTCGCTGCCGGAGCGGAGCGGTCGTGGGGTTTGAGAGCAACTCCAGCCGTCCCCCCGAGAGCCCCCCCAGGACCGTTTTTTGGACGCCGGCGGACGATTTTTCTCCCAGTCGCGCCCCCAGGGTCTCGTTTTTCGCCGGATTTGGCCCAAAAGTTATCCGGCGTACCCAGGCCGAACCCGCCGGCGCAAGGGAAACGCCGCGCGGGCCAGCCCTGTCGGCGAGACAACACGATTCCCGCCATTTTTGTTTCGTTTTCCCTTCATTTTCCTTCTCCATATACCGTAGCTCCCGCCGTTTCCCGCGGCAATCGCCTCCCATATGGCGCCCAAGAAATTCAACAACCCACGAGCCGCCGGCGAAGAACCACCGGCGAAGATGGCGGGGGGCGGGAGGGGTAGGGGGAGGGGGAGGGGGAGGGGGCGGCCGGACGGCTTGAGCAACACCGAGTGGGCGAACGAAGTCGACCGAAGGAAGACGGTCACCGCCGACCGCAAGGCAAGGGACGGGAGGAAGAAGGCCAAGGAGGCGGAGGAGGCCAAGGAGACACGACGAGCGGCGGCGGCGGCGGCCGGGAAACCGTGCTTTCCTGCGCCGTCCCCACTGTATGCGCCGCACGGCCTCTATTTGCCGCCCGGCGCTTGGGGAACCCAAGGAAGCCAAGGAGGAAGCCAAGCAAGCGTGGCGTCACCGTCACCGTCGGTCTTCTCGCCGTCGCCGTCGCCCACCGCCTTCTCGCCGGCGTCGCCAGCAACACCCACTGGAGGGGGGACACGCTGGAGTACGGAGGAGACGGCGACCCGCACGGCGGATTCAACCCCAACATAGCGTTCCGGGGTCGGGAGCCTCGGATGGACGTCCAGAAGGGAACAAGAAGGCGAAGGCGGCGAGGGCGAGCGCACCGGCGACAGAAAGGCTGCACACGTCGATCGAGAAGTGTATTGCCGACGCCAAGACCCACGCCGTCAAGAGGGACGAGAAGTTCGACGCGAGGTGGTTGCAGATGATGGAGAAACAAGACGTGAAGATCGACCTCCTGAAAACCAACGTCGCGGCCAAAAAGAGGAACACCGATCTGGCGTTCCTAATGAGCGCCGACCCGGCGACGATCATGGACGCCAAGGTCAAGGCGTGGTACATGAGCCAGCGCGACCTCATCCTGAACGAGATACCCGCGCCGATCCCGACCCCGACCCCGACCCCCGACCCCGACTCCACTCCCGACGATGACCACGACTCCGACAACGGAAGGCTCCACCACGAAAACGACGCCGAGCACCAGTGCTACCCCTGCATCGTCGCCGCCGATCGCTGCATCATCGACCGCTCCCTCCTACGTGGTGCAAGTGGAGGACGACGAGCCGGCATCGTCGCCGCAGATCGCTGCGCCATCGACCGACTTCTCCGTCGTGGTGCAAGTGGAGGACGACGAGCCGGCGATTTGAGGTCGACGTCGTCGATTTGGCCTCTTTTTTTACCGAATTAGGTTTTCTTTTGAGCTTGACCGGACTATCGATGATCGCCGATATGTAGCGGGAACACGCCGATTCAAAAAAAAAAGTGCCTTGGGGCTGAAAGCTGGGGGGGCGGGGGGGAACCGAGGCCTCCCCAAGGCCTGGGGGGCGCCGGCGAACGGGCTAAAAAGCCTTCGCCGGATACCCTGGGGGGGCCAACGGCTGGAGTTGCTCTGAGGTTTGGAGGAGGGAGGGAGGGGGATTTGGGCTTTGATGGGATGGCCGGAATGGCCCGCTTGTCCTTAGGGACTCTCTATTTTTTTAACTGCTATAATAGCGGAAAATCGGAAATCCATTTTGGGTAGTGGGCTGCACCCACTGCCAATTTTTTTTTTCAAATGTCAAAAAATTCAAAATAATTTTTTTTCATATACTTCAAGACATTTTGTGCTAGCAAAAAAAAAATTCGTGGTGAAAAGACATTTTTTGTGAGCTGTGCAAAAAGACAAATTAAGGCAATACAACATGTTTTTGTCTTTTTTGCACAGATAAAAAAAATGTCTTTTTACCGAGAAACTTTTTGTGCTAACACAAATTTTCCTGATATATATCCGAATTTTTGTTAGAATTTTTTGACATTTTGAAAAGTTTTTAATTTTTTTTTACACAACGGGTGCAGATGCACCCGTGACCCGAAACGCCGCCTCCCTATAATAGGCTCTTTTCTAAAGCATAGGAGAGACTTTCGATGGGTTTTTTGAGGAGGGAGAGAGAGAGAGAGAGAGTGAGAGTTGTTTTAGCTCCCCAGCTGCTCCAGTGATCTTGGTATTTAGAAAAAAAAACGAAAATGACATTTTGAAGTTTCGAAAAGATTATGTGGATGCATACACATATTATCTACAGATTTGTAAGTTGTGCTAGATAATATTATGTATTGTAGGCTACACAAAAATCACAAAATCGGGGCTCTTAACACACAAAAATAACTCATTTTCCTTCCAATATTTGTATATTTTTTGTAGATCACATATGAAATATGTTTCTATAATTTTTTTTCCATACATGCTAGACATGTCTATGCAATTGTATGATTCTCAAATATTTTGAAGACCTAAAAATGTACTTCTCGATTTTTTTAAACGAGATCACTTGATCTCGGGAGCTACACGTGATTTTTAGCTTTTTCGAGAACATTGTAAGGAATGTCTAAAACGAAAGGGATGATAGAACTTGGTGCTATCAGCCACTATTGGGCCTTGACTGATTGAAGCGACAAATTGTCGCCCCCCCCCCCCCCCCCCCCCAACACACACATACATCGTTAGGTATCATTACAACTTAAAATCTCGCCCGTCCGACCCTTACAGTATAATACCCACCCATGTAGATCATATTTTATACTATTGCAGAATCATTGCAACATTTCTTCCGGCTGAGCTAAAACCGTACAAAAAAAACATCACAACATATTAAAAAACATTAATTCGGCGAAAATATGAGTATACAACAAATCCCTACTGGTCGCAACCAATCCACATCCCTCGTAGCAAATATCCGGTAAAAAATTAAACGCATGTATCCAACAAGCAAGGACACGTTTACAACTGCTCACTATTTACAACATTTGCAACAGATGTACATAATTGCTGCAGCATCCCATTCATGTGTTCGCAGAAGAAAAGTGGATATGATATGGTATGTCAAATAACTTTGGAATATGGATTATGCTATGATTTTAAACCGAATAATATGTTTTTCTATCAAAAAGGGTATGGTAATCTAGCACGGTTAATAGTCAGTGATTTGCCAAGTTCATCCGTTAAACAACAACTCACTTACATAGTCATTCTACCGAGTAACGATTATAATTTTCTTAGGCTAATGGACTATTGATGCATGTGCAAATAGTACTTTGTCCCTTGTGTTTGGTTATTTCATATCATCTAAGCCTATTTTGTCCATGTTGTCACATTATATTTATACCCTTTATCATTATTTATTCTACAAATGTTTTGATGAACTCATTTATAATTACTTTTGGTTGTATGTTTTTTATTTACTTATGTGCATACATATTCGATTAACTTTGCGTCAGCACCGAGTCCGCTCCGTTTTCATTTTGAAATCCATGGTTGGTATCTCCGCTTAGCCATTCAATTACCCGTCTGGTCATTATTCGCTATGCTCTGAATCCAACGAAAATATATGGTAGAGGGTATGATAACGAGAAAATCTGACCTAATCTGATCCAATATGATTAGATCTGCTTGAACAAAAGAACGACAATTGACTCAATTCACTAGAAGGGAAAATGGGGCAAAACAACATGTTGTTTTCATGTTTAGTTATAAATTGAGGCCACACCGACTATCTACATGATTATATGACCATATCAACATATAAATCATATATTCTAATAGTATTGCTCCAAGTTGATGTTACAGTTGAAAAATAAAGACATGTTAGTACATCTAAATTATTACGGTTTATTAATTTCCTGTACTGTGAACTTTTTAAGTGTATAGCTAATAAATTTATATTTTTAATATTAAGACACTATTGGAAATAACTTTTGGGCTTAGTTTTCCTAGCTATAGCTTGGTCCTCTCCGAAGCCGCAATGATTTAAATCTTGATATATTGTGTGAATATTGTGGACAAACTTGCCAACAATGAACCAAATCCATGATTACGGGCATGGGAAGCGCACTAACGGTTGTAGTAACATAAATACAGTTTAATTGTGCTCTAGACAATAATGCACCATGAGAAATTTTACATCAGACTGTTAATTGCCAATTCGCCCAAATCCAAATTGTACGTAAATCACAAAGTAGTTGGATTCAGTAAAGAAATACAGCTACATATTCTAAACAATATTTGCACCATTTTTGTACTTCAAAGCTCATTGCACATAGTTTTTAGGTGATTTATGTATAATGGGAGCCAAATCCAACACACACGAAGTTATCACAATCTAGATGGAATATAGGGAAACTGTAATGAAGTTCCGGTGATGGCTTATCTTCGGAGGACGCCACGGTGGTTTTGGGTGGAGTGCCGGGTGGCGCAGCTCTCGGACCCAGCAGTGACACACTTGAGTTGTCACTTTGTTGAAGGCATTATATCTATGCCGATAGTCTGGAATTGATTGGTTGGACCCGACTTCTAGGAAGAGAATCCTTGTCCTGGCTGTCACAAGCTGGACTTGGCGAAGTCGGCGTGAGTGCGTTCTTCCTTCTTGAAGGTGGTTATGTGGAATAGTGGCCACTTAGTCGTAGGTGTTCACCATATATTGCCATGGTTTCACCATAGTTGTCTATTTCATGGAATGTGTTTGTTGATGCCTTGGCCTCGATACCTTACATCTGCTTTGATAAAATTATGGCTGTGTCCACCTCAAATACAGAGGGGCAGGGGCAATCACAGGAACAAGGGACATAGCTAGGGTTTATGGCACCGGAATCGTATTTTGAATTTAGGGTATATATGTTTGGAATCGTCCATAGACTGGTTACATAGCAAAGGCATAGCTCACAGTTCGATACCGCTCTCGCTTATTTAGCTGGAGAGTTACAGATAGTGAAGACGGTAAATGAATTGTAACAGTATGGAGACAACGGTGAATCGCAGGGAACTGTTGGATCGCCCTTGTCTGCCTGGAGTCATCTCCACCGTACGTTAACTGAACCGATACGCAGCACGAAGAACATGTTGAGCAGCAGCCCTGACACTATCACAATCCAGCTGGATCAGATGGCGAAACTGTAATGGGTTAAGATACGTGGTGGAGATTACAATATAGTACTAGAGAGGATGATGCCATCAGATTTGCTAAGGACCAAATGTGTCCAAACACGGTTGGTACTACATAGCACTGGAGTTTGGGTTTGGTGCCGTGGATGGGTACTTTTGGCAGTTAGAGCAAGAGCAGTTTCACAGGAAACCAATCAGGTCCCGGCTCGATGGTGTCCGGATCGATCGATGTTCTGCACACGCACGCAGGGTCCTTGAATCCTCCGGCAGAATTGGCGATAACGCCGTATGCCAAGTCTTCAACTTTTCAGGTATATAGTTGTCTGTGCGCCTACCCCAGTACACGATAACGACGAAGGATTCCAGCTGCCGATCTCTCTCTCATCCTGCGATGAAGACATGGAAGCATAGCAAGAAGAGGCAGCAGCAGCAGACCGGGAACGGGAGGGCCGTGCTCGTGACTTTTTACGTGGCGAAGCCGAGGAGAAAAGACGGCGGCGGCGCGTCGGCGGCCTCGTCACGACAGATTCATCACCACCACCACCATCATCATCACCACCACCATCATCTGCACGGCAGAAGCCACGACGAGACGCGACGTCGGGGATCGGACCGTCGGGCCGACCTGCTGGAGTACTCGCGGCAGCTGAGGGCCACTTCTGCAACGACGCCGACGCCGCCGCGCCCAAGGTCGCCTCTTCCTGCACGGAGCGAGATCAAAGCCGTGCCGACGGTGCGGAATTCATCAATCTTTAGGCTCACGGCTCACTAGACTAGTTACCGCTCGACATGTAAAATTTCTCGTTGATTTTGTTCAGGTTGGCGCGGCGCGTCATGACGACGGCCACCCGCGGCGGCAGCGGCAGTCTGCGGCCGATGATGATCGTAAGCTGGCACGACAACGGCGGCTGGAGCGCGCGACGAGCATGCCGGAGGTCAGGTATCGATGCTTGGGATATGGAGGCGAGTGGAGCTGGAAGAAGGTGCTGAAGCTCGTGCTGCCTTGCCAAAACAACAGCAGTGACCACCGGTCGTCTAGCAAGTCAAGGAAACAGCGCAGAGATTCAGTCGACAACGACAGCAAGAAGAACAGCAAGCAGGCCAAAGCGTGGCCGGCTGCAGCACAGCTGGTCGGCAGGTTGAAGGTTAATAGGACGAGTAGAAGAAAGACCAGCAGCAGCAATGCCAATGCCGACGAGGGATCGGTGAAGAAGTTATTTTCCATGTTTCGGCAACAGTCTCGACCAAGTCGTTGATAAGGAATCCGACAGAGGCGAGGACAAATACGCCGTAGAGGACACGTGTTAGGTAGCCCATGAAGAGGGCTCAAGAATCTTGTTTCCTTAGTTAGGGCCGGTTCTTTTCAACTTTGAAAGACTAACTGAATGTCCGTGCGTTGCCACAATCCTTTTAAAAAACATCTCATTGCACCTGTAAATATAATATGCGTAGAAAATAATTTGTGTAAAATAGATAAGTAATATTTAAAAGCACACTTTGTGAAAAAATTGTATTTCAAAATACTGTATTAAATTTTCAATTATATGTCATATGATATTTCTCATTAACTAAGATCTACCCCATATGCGCTGAAGATAATGTTGAAAATTATCAAGCTCAATATGCATAGAAATCAAAAACAAAACTACCGTATAAACCTCCTTTGATTGTGCTGAATTTGTTAGTCTTCATCCTACATCATCGAGTCAAGGTTATGAATTTGTTAGTCTTCATCCCACATCATTGCGTCAAGGTTATGAATTGGTTAGCCTTCATCCGACACGGTTATGTCGGTTGATTTTTCTGGAACATTTACGTAATATCGGTGATTAGTAGAAGCGTACAAGTAAGATTTAGATATCGTCAAATGCAACATGCATCCAAAGAATACGGTTAACTCGAATATCAACAGTCAAAATTGTAGTTGTTGCTTTCCAGGGGTCACCCTTTAAATCTTTAATTGCCGTATTGCTACGTAATGTATAATTAAGTGTAACACTCATCTGTCAAAAAAAAAAGTGTACCACTAATTTTGGCAACGCTGAGTACATACTGTTGCTTTCCATGAGGCTACCTCGTGACGTCAAGGAAGTGCCCGCTGAGATTCAGTACCGATCGCTAGTTTTTTTTTGGGGAAACGCTACGGTACCTCTGGGGGCACGGCGCGTCTGAACGTCCTGCTCGCGCGCCGTTGGATGCTGCTGATCCAACCGTCCACTGGAGCTCCACGTGTCAGCTGTCTACGCGACCCAGAAGCCCCCAACTACTTTTGCTACAGACCGACTCGAGGCATTTCTGGGACGGCAGTTTTGCTGCGACGCTGAGGCGACGGTGGGGAGCGACCCGCGCCGCGCCGCCGCCGATTCGCTGCGGCCGACCGGGCGAGAGACCGCGCCGCGACTGGATCTACTACGGCGAGCCCCCGGCCTCACTTCTCCCCCCTTCTCGGGCATTTTACTGCCGGCAAAGCGCGACCACCAAGCTACGTCGCCGTGGGTGCTGCGAACCGAGGAACGCGGCGACTTCGGTGCTTCGATTCCTAACCTTCCGGTTAGTGTGCTATCCGTACCTTCCCCGCGCCCCTCCTCGCTGTAGTTGCGTGCTAATTTCTCTTCTCCCCCGTGTATGTTCGTGTGCAGGTAGCAGCTTGTACGGGGGAGTCGCCGACGGCATCTGCTGCGAGGAGATCATTAGGTTGTTCGATCAACCATGGCGGTGAGTTCTCCTAGCTCACCTAGATCATTTTTTTCTGTCGCCCATGTCTATGTTCAGCAGTAGGATCGGGTTTCAGTAGCAACTTAGCAGTAGGGTTTCAGTAGCAACTTAGCAGTAGGCTATGGTTCCATGGATTTGAAATTGTTGATTCGGCAGTACATGTACATGGACTGGAACTAGCTTTATCAGGGGTGAATTTTTAGTGCTAATTGTCTGCTTATTTTGGGTGCTACAATAGTTATGGTCATTTGCACTTTTTTGTTAATGCTCTCTGCTATGTTCATCTGATTTGTAGTTATGTTCATCTTGTTTTTGCTGTAAATGTAGCTTCTTCAGAAGTGTTTTTGTTGCCTGAAATGCATTGGATATTTTATTTTGCTGCAATGCAGGATGTTTCGTGGCTTTCAAAGGATCGTTTCGCAGCAAAGCGTCTGCGTAGCATTGCTGATGAGTTAGGTGCTCCCAAGAGAGCTATTATTGAGAAGCACAGTGCATTCAGGTCTCTGCTTAATGTGTCACCCTTCAACGTACCCAATGAGTTGATTGATTTCATTGCAGTCAATACAGATCATTAGTTGCGTGAATTCAATTACCGCAACAAAAGAATAGTGTTTACCAAGGATATGGTGAAGAAAGTGTTTAATCTACGTTCAGGCAACAAGCCGGTTGTGCTGTTGGGAAAGAGCGATCAGTCTAATCTGCGGGATTATTACAAAGGTGGTCTGGTGAGGCTACCTATCATCAATGCACAGAACATGCTGAAGAATTGCCCTGTGGAAGATGAAGATGCCATAATTAGAACCTGGGACCTGTTGTGCGTGGCAACGGTGCTGAACCCTGGCAGCGCCAATATGATGTGCTTGGAGTACTTTGGTAGCATGGGTGACCCAAAAAAGACGGCTGATTATGCATGGGATGATCATATACTGGACGTAGTGATGAAGCATGTGAAAAAAATTCAGAAGAAGAAGCTACAACCGTTGTCGATGGAGGAGGGTGCTAAGCATGATTTCTGGATATCTGGGCCAATGCCATTGCTTGCTGTAAGTTTGTCTTTTTGAGTTACATTGTTTTGCTACACACATTTTCTGTCATGTATTTGTTGCATTATGTTTTCAGGTTGGCGACTTACATGTGTTTTTTCTGGTTCTGGTAGATTGTCTATATGGATCACCTGGATTTCCCACCCAACGAGCACACGATTGACTACTCCTTGCCGAGAGCATGCTTTGTCACCAGCAGTGACTTTGCTTTTGTAGCATCCACTGATCTTGATAAGAAGATTCTGAGGAAAAGGACCATTTTTTGGAGGCGCCCGGTAAGTCACTGACCAGGCATTTGTATGTTTTTTAGGCGGCCATGTGTGCAAAACCATCACATGATTTTCTATGCTCTTTTCATATGTATGCAGTTCCTAGATCCATCAAAAACTCCATATCAAATTGTTCCTGACAATGCACATGTTGAAGAAGCTGACGTAAATCCATCTGCATCTTTGAATGAATGGCTTGTGCCTCCTAGCAGTCAGGAAAATGAGGTATGTTTTTCTGTAGGAAATCTTTTTTTGTTGCTGCATTAGATTTGTAGATTTGCTATTTTAATGTTATGCAATTGCTTACCTTATAATCTGATATTCAGCACCTATCATTTTCTATTTGTTGTATTAATCATTTTATTTTGCTGTAGTAGTTCTGTAGCTTTGCTATTTTAATGTTATAAGCTTCCTAATTTTATACATTAGCATGTGCTACGACCTTTTTATAATTTGCTCTATCATAAAATGCATTTTTTTGTTGTTGCATTGAAAAATTTATCTTGCTATTTTTAGTTGTTATATCATTGATAACCCACAAGTATAGGGGATCGCAACAGTCTTCGAGGGTAGTATAACCTAAATTTATTGGTTCGACACAAGGGGAGACAAAGAATACTTATAAGCCTTAACAACTGAGTTGTCAATTCAGCTGCACCTGTAAATAGACTTGCTCGCAACAAAGGATCAGTAGCAACAGTTTTATAGTAATAGCAGTAGCAAAATAGAGACAGCAGTAAAATAAAGGCAGCAGTAAATATTGCAGAAGACAGCAGGTTTAAAATACTGTAGGCACAGGGATGGATGAATGGGCGCTGCATGGATGATATGATTCATGTAATAAGTAAGACAAGGCATTTGCAGATGATAATAATAAAGTAACTGAGTACTAAGTAACCATAGGCATGCGTTCCATAAGTAGTCGTACGTGCTCACAAGGAGAAACTTGCACAACATCTTTTGTCCTACCAGCCCGTTTGCAGCGGGGCCTCAAGGGAAACTACTGGTAATTAAGGTACTCCTTTTAATAGAGTACCGGAGCAAAGCATTAACAATCCGTGAACACATGTGATCCTCACATCACAACCATCCCCTCCGGTTGTCCCAATTTCTGTCACTTTGGGGCCTCGGGTTCCGGACAGCAATATGTGTATACAACTTGCAGGTAAGATCAACAAACAATGCATATCATCATGAATAAATAACATGTTCAGATATGAGATCAATGACACTCGGGCCCTAGCATCAAGCATTAAGCACAACAAGTTGCAACAAAGTCTACAGCACTCCCATAAGGTACTAGGCACTATGCCCCTACAATCTTATAACTCATTACATGAATAATCACATCCAATCCCTTCCATCCCCTTCAGCCTACAGCGGGTGTTTACTCACACATGGATGGGGGAAACATGGATGGTCGATGGAGAAGCATCGGTGACGATGACGGCGATGATCTCCTCCAATTCCCCGTCCCGGCAGGGTGTCAGAACGGAGTTTCTGGTCCCGAAATAGGGTTTTCGGTGGTGGCGGCGTTATGGAGTGTTTCTGGAGCAATGGTCGAATCCCCCTCGGTTTTTAGGTCGAAAGGGGTCTTGTAGTCGTGAAGAGGCGTCGGGTGAAAGTGCATGGTTGATCCCATGCATGGTTTTGGTAATTAATGACAATCTCTATGGACTAATATTTGCTTTGAGCTCTATGTGTAGGTTGTCCTTTAGCTTGTGTCAAGATCATTTGTTGATCAAGGCCAAGCTTGTCTCCATGTGTTGGAGTCAAGGTGCTTTGCTTGATCTCCATGTGTTGGAGTCAAGCTCAAGGGAAGAAAAGATTTGTGTTGATCAAGGCTTTGTGCGGGTTGATCAACTCTCAAGTTCATGTGAAGATATGCCGAAGAGTGCTCTCCCCATCTTGGTGTATGGGGGAGCATCATGTGATTCTTCACCAAGCGAAGCGCAATCAAGAAGATGGTTCGCCTTGAGGTGATGAAGATCGTCTCCATCAACCTCAAGTGGATTAATGCGCAAGGCAAAGGTATGATCTTGGTAGGGCTTTTATTTTACCGGTCTCATGTTGTTAGTGAGAGACCGGATTATAGGATAGATAGCCGTTCTATCAAGAGGGGCTCTCGACCGAGTATCGTGATCGTATCGTTCGTGGAGAGCTCAAACCTTTGCATCCATGCAATCATCTTTATTGGTTCTTATTTGGCTTTTATCCATGTGAGAAGTTAGAGCTTGTGTTCATCTCCATACCAAGCTCTAGTTCATCAAAAACGGATCTCGTGTATATCTTCTTGTGTTTTTGATATCGGAGGTTTTACCGGTTTGTCTCTTCTACGAGAGGTCAAACTCTCGCCTTATATTTTCCTCCTCACATGATAGTCTATGATGTGTATATGCATGATCTTGTAGGGCTTGTGATTATCTTCGTAACAAGCCCAAGATCATAGAAAACGGAGTCTTGATGAAAAGCTTGTGCGTTTTCGTGTTGGAGATTTTGCCGGTTCATCCGCTTGGAAAGGTCCCACCATTCCATCCCTCCGCACAATCTCCTTTGCTTGTTTTCATATTTTCAGTTTTTGTAGGGTAAGCTCTTGTCGTCCTCTTTCCAACAAAATTGGATTCACTCGATTCGGACTTCAGTTGCAAAAGTTATGGCAGTTCTGGTTTTCACTGTTTTGATCTAGCCCGGAGATGGTCCGGAGTCTCCGGCCACACCGGAGTCTCCGGCCCAAATGACCGGAGTCTCCGGTCTCCCTGATTTCGCTGCCGGTGTCTGCTGTGGTGCGTTTCTGTATAGGGTCCGGAGTGCCCCCGGAGAAGGACCGGAGTCTCCGGCCCACCGGAGTCTCCGGCCCGAGGACCCGGAATCTCCGGCCCCCAGTTTTTCTCAGCTTCTGTGCATCTGTGTGGTGCGTCTCTGGATAGGGGTCCGGAGCTACCCCGAAGGGTGCCCGGAGTCTCCGGCCTGGCCGGAGTCTCCGGCCCCAAGGACCGGAATCTCCGGCCTCCCCGATGACCCAGCAGGCCGGAGTCTCCGGTCACTTACCCCGGAGTCTCCGGCCTGGACAGGCTCCAACGGCTAGTTTTTGGGGGAGGCTATAAAAAGCCTCCTTCCCCCCCCAAAACCTGGTTGCTGCTCTTGCTCACTTGTTCTTGCTCTTCCCCTTTGCCCTAATCCTTGTGAGCTTGATTCCTCTCTTCCCCTCCAATGATTCTTGCCCAAATTTAGGGTTTCAAGAGAGGAGATCTAGATCTACCATTCCACCAATCAAAATCCCCTCTAAGTGAGGGAAACTTGTGGATCTAGATTTTGGGGTTGCTTTGTGCTCATCCCCTTTGTTCTTCCTCTCTTATTCCCCCCAAAGCATTTGTTGCTTGGTTGGAATTTGAGAGTGAAGGATTTGACTACTTTGTGTGGTTTTGCCTTTTTGCATTTGTTGCATCGGGTTGCTCCCACCACGGTGATACGTGAAGATCAAAGTTGAAGAAGCTTGTTACTCTTGGGTGCATTGTGTTCCCAAGAGCTTGTTGCCTCTTGGGTGCATTGTGTACCCTAGACGGTTTGGAGGTGCCGCGAAGACTTCGCTTGTGAAGCTTCGGCACGAGTTTGGGAGCCCCCAATTGAGTTGTGGGTGTGTGCCCCAAAGAGAAGTTGTAAAGGGCTCCGGAATCCGCCCCGAAGGATTCCGATAGTGGAAGGTGAACCAATCCCTTGGGTGAGGTTCATCGGAGAATAGGGTGAGGCCTTTGTGGCATCTTGAGTAGGCCTCTTGTGGCGAGCTCACACCCCTCCAACGAGACGTACTCCCTTAACAAGGAGGAACTCGGGAATACATCCTCGTCTCCGCGTGCCTCGGTTATTTCTATACCCGAGCTTTACTTATGCAATTTACA
Source organism: Puccinellia tenuiflora (assembly GCA_012064385.1). Classification (NCBI taxonomy): domain Eukaryota; kingdom Viridiplantae; phylum Streptophyta; class Magnoliopsida; order Poales; family Poaceae; genus Puccinellia; species Puccinellia tenuiflora. The sequence goes on along the minus strand of QRDG01000572.1, from coordinate 403,123 downwards.
TTGTGATAGCCTTCGTGCTTGAAGTTCATTTCTTGCTATCACCTTGTTGCTTTAATTGCTTAGCATAAGTTGTTGGTGCACATAGGTAACCCTAGCATATTAGTTTGTTGGCTTGTTAATTTAAACACATAGTTTTATTCCGCAATCATCAAGCCCCTAATTAGAAAAAGCTTTAATCGCCTATTCACCCCCCCCTCTAGGCGACATCCGGGCATTGTTTGTTCTTTCAATTGGTATCAGAGCCTCGTCTCTCTTGTTTGGCTTTACCGCCTAGAGAGTAAAGATGTCGTCTAGAGATTTAGTGCACAATTCCTTGTTTAGATTTAATGGCACAAATTTTAATGCTTGGAAAACTCATATGCTTAATCACTTACGGGTCTTGGACCCCAATATAGAGCGTATCCTAGATATAGGTTTTTCTCCTCCAAAGGACTACGCAAGTACGACTTTAGAGGATGAGAAAAACTTATATCTAGATGATCTAGCATCTAACGAGTTTTGCAAGTTTGTGAGTGTAGGCGTGTTTGAGTCGATCATGCCTCCCCGTGACGTTCATGATTTGTGGACCAAGCTTCAAGAAAAATACGGCAAGTCCATGACTATTGAGGATGATTGTTCTCCCTCCACCTCCGGCCGTGACGAGTTCTCGTCTTCGTCTACTTCACCAAAATGTGGTAAGCCACAATCCAATGTAATGGTGAGTAGTGATAGGCTTTGCAATTTTGATAGTGAGCTCATTATTGATGATCATTTATCTCTATCTTGTTGCAATGCTTCATCTTTGGACTTAAACTCTTCTAGCACTCCAAATGTCATACATGCTAGTGTTGATAGTCCTTGTATATCATCCAAAAATTGCTTAGATAAATCTAATGATGATATGCTTGCTTTATCTTGTTGCCATGATAAAAATGCTTGTGTCTCCTCTAACTCTTGCATGAACAATAATGTAGAGGAAACCCAATTTGCTATGCCACAAGATATGAACTTGAGTAGTTCAAAAATTAATTGCTCTTCTTCATCCATTACTTATTGCCTTATGGCTAAATCTTCTTCTAGCAATGATAATAATAATGATAATGATGATGATAATAATGATGAAGAAGATGATGTGGAAAAAATTAATGCTAGGCTTCAAAATAAAGGTCTAATGATCCTCAAAGCCCTTCCTAGTAATAAAAGTGCCCAAGCTAACCTCTTTGAAATCATGAGCACTCTTATTGAGCGTGGGCAAACTATTGAGGCCTTGGAAGCAAGCCTTGAAGAAAAAGGTAAGATCGAAAGAGATGATGCTATGGAGAAAGCATCATTAGAAGATGCTCTTGTGGAAGAGCAAGAGACTCGTGCTTCTCTAGAGGAGAAACTAAATTCTATCGAGGAGTCTTATAATGATATAATTGCTAAAATCATTAAAGAACGTGACCATGCTCATGCTAAATATAAAGTCACGAAAAATGAAAATGCTAGATTAAATGATGAGCTTACCAAGTTATCTTCTTCTATTCCTAAAGTTAATAATGCTTGTGCTACTAACTCCACTTCTTATGAAGCATCTATTATGAAGGAGAATGTTGAGCTAAGGGCTCAACTTGAGTTGCTAACTAGCAAGTATGAGGAGTTGGAAGCAAATCATGAAAAGCTATCTAGCTCTAATGATGAACTTCTTACTTCCTATGCTTGTCTTAAGTTAGCTCATGAGGCCATCACTACAAAGGTAACATCAAGTGAGCCTCATGTGGATATTAGCACAACTTTAATTAATAATGCTATATTGCCTTGTGCTAGTCCTAGTAGTTCATCCACTAAAAATGTTGGTACATCTTGTGATGAACTACTTGCTTTGCCTTGTTGCTCTAACAACGATGCATCTATCTCCTCTAGTACTTGTGTTGTCACTAACCATGTAGAGAAAAGAGGAGAGCTCAAGGCCCAAGCCACTTCTATGAAGAAAGGCATGGAAAAGCGTCATGAGGGGAAGAGTGCACTTGACAACATGTTGAGTGTGCAACAATCCCCAAGTGACAAAAGCGGACTTGGATTCAACCCCAACAACAAGAACAAGTCCAAGTCCAACAAGAAGAAGGGCCAAGTTCAAGTCAAGAATCCGGCCAAGATCACTTGCTTCAAGTGCAAGCTAGAAGGGCACCATGTTCGGGATTGCCCAATGAAGAAGAAGATGCCTCTTAGTGAGAAGCAACTAGGGAAGCGGCCTCTTGTTCAATCTCGTGCCCAACCACGGGTTGAACAAAGACCACCTCCTAAGAAGACTCAAGTCAACGCTCCTCAAGTTGAGGAGCCTATTAAGAAGAAGAAGAGTCGGTGTTGCTACCTTTGCCGTGGCAAAGGTCATTTTGCTTCCTCATGCACTAACGGTACCCCATCCAACCCTATCATAATTGATGATGTTTATTCTCTTGGGAAGGATAGAGTTGGCAATGTGTTTGCCAAGTATGTGGGAGCTCAAAGTGGTGGCAAGAAAAGCACCATTTGGGTTCCCAAGCCTATTGTGACTAACCTCTTAGGACCCAACTCGGTTGGGGACCAACAAGCTTCAACTTGATCAATAGGTGTTGTGGAGGACATTGGTGACTTGGCTATTTTTGAAGAATTAAGGGATCTTCATGGTTTTATTTTTCAAGCCAAGTCAATTGGATCACATATCTATCTCATATCCAATGCTCCTCCTTGCGGTAACTTGTATTTAATTCATATACTCATTGAAAGTTGCTTCCTCCCATGCATGTGTTAGTTTTGTTCCTAGCATGTGCTTGTATATGATATGCTACTTTCCTTCTTGTCTTGTTACTCAAGGTTATGTAAGATAGTTGTGTATCATATATGTGTAACTTTGTGTTGAGCTTTTTGAATCTTGTGTGGATTTCATTTGGCTCTTTGAGTTATTAATGGACTATCCCATTTTGGGGGAGTGATGTGCTTTGTGCACCTCACAAACCTAAAAATGTGTATACATGAAGCACACCACCTAGTATTGATATTTCAATATTATCTAGCTACTATGTGGTATGTCATATTCATGAGAAATTCAAATTCTACAATGTCCATTAATTTCTCTAGTTGGTTTTATTTGCCTCTTGTTTAAAAATAAAATGAATCATCACATTATGGGGGAGTAATAAGCTATGTGCATATTACAATCCCATAAAAATGTGAACATTTGAGGTTTGCCACTTAGAGTTGATATTGTACTTTATCCATTTCCTATGTGGCATGCTTACTCAAACAAGTTCCAATTTTCCTTTGTGGTTACCCTTTGGTTCTTTGTTTGTGTGAGGTTGCTTGGTGTGGTTTCTCTCTAATATGCATTCCCATATATTATGTGAGAAACCATTTGTTTCTTTTTATTCTAACCATGGCTTTGCCGGTTGGTTCGAATAATTGAAACTACCAACAAACCTTTTTAAAATTGGTGTTTTAATTCCTATCTTTTGCCATTTGCTAGTTTGTGGTGAAGTTGGTCTTGTACATCATTCCTTTACACCACCGAGAAATATCTCTATATACTCCTTGTCCATGACAAGTGATACTAGTAATTGTGGTGGATTTTTTAGACCATCTTCACATTGGCTCTTGCGTTGATTTGCTTTATCTATTGCCTTTCTTGCCTTTTGAATGGATCCTATTTTTTCAATTGGTAGTGTTTAGTGTTGTAAATAAAATATGGAGAGTAATGATCCCTTGTGTATGCATTTTGTATTTAAATGCAAATATCTAAGATAATGCATGAATCTTGGGGGAGCATTCCTTTTTATTTAGAACACTAACCTATCTATCAATTTTTGATCCTTTCAATTGGCATTTGATTCTTTATCTTGTGTTGGTACCTTCAATTGGTATTAATTGGAATTTAATATCTCCTCCTTAGATATTTGTTCCAATTAATATTTATTGTGGGAGTCTTGATACCCTCTTGCCTTATTTCACTTTACTTGATTTCGGTCAAGTATCACCCTCTTCTTGGTATCTTTTCTCCTAAATTGACATTTGTTGTTTTAATTGGTATCTTATTTTCAATTGGTGTCGTATCGATCATTGGTTGTGTTGATTTGATTCCTTTTGATATCACACCTCATGTGTTGATGTGTTATGGAATCAATCATTTGTTGATTTGATTTTTCCTCAATCATGTGTTGATTTGGATTTTGATATAATTTGGACAACCTTTTCTTGTCACACCTTGGTGTGCTTTATTGGTTTACTTGGTGTTTTTGTCCAATTTGTATCTCTTTTGGTTCTTGTAAGTCTATGCATGCATATTTACTAGTATATATATTTATGGCATGCTAGTCTTTCTAGTTCCAATATATAGGGGATACTCCACCGAATCCTAAATCGGCTAAGATGTGCATGAAATTCAATTTCATATCTATATGCACATATTTATGTGGAGTGTTTCCTATATATTGTAGTTTATCTAACTACTATGGGACCCAATGAGTTTGGGAACCATTTTGTACTCTAATTGTGTTTTAGGTACAATGGAGATGCATTGGATGCTTGCCTCATTCATAAGGAAGGTGTTCTCACCGTGTGATTGTCGGAGTCAAGCTTTGATGACAAACCAACTCTCATCATCTTCATGTTCAATGCATCTCGGTAACAAGTATCTATCTCATGCATGACTTTCTAGTATTCAACCTTGTGTAGGTTGCCTCTTGGCATGAAAGCTCTTATATGCAATTGTTGTGGTTTTGGCTTTTTCCTTCACTTAATATATCTTTGTGATATGTGTGATGAATTTGCAAAAACCTTTTTCTTCAATTGATATTATTTGTTTGTGATACTTGTTGCCTAGATCAAAGCATCTTCACTATCTCTTGTTCCCTTAGTGATATGTGTGATGCATTTGATATATTTGAAGTTCATTTATATACAATTAGATAATTTTGAGCTATGTGCTATGCTTTTAAGCAACAATCTCGTTTGTATATTTATGACTTCCTTTTGGATACCTTGTTCTCTTTTTCCCGAACCATTTCGTATATATATGTTTCTTTGCGGATGTATATCTTCAATGGTTTGTCTAATAAGAAACCTATACATATGAGAGAGGTCATCTTTTAGTTGGTATCCTATTTCTTTTGAGCCACCTTGTTTTTCATCTATAATTCTTTGGTGGTTCCAAATTTGCCTCATGAGTGCTTGTCTTAGTGTTTATTGGTATCTTTATACACTCATGTTTTTGTCGAAGATCTTTTACCTCATGCTTACCATGGTGAGCATGTTGATTTTTCATTTGCTAAATGCTCTCACTATGCTTTTGGCATTTTCAATTGGTTTTAGTTTCCAATTGGTATTCCTAAGCATGTGAACATATTTCTTTAAAAGATCTCTTTTCTCCGTTGGGCCTATCTTACGATGATTTTTTTTAAAAAATTGGTATCTACATATGGCTCAACCACATCTTTGGTGTAAGTGCTATGATTTGCTTTTGCTTTATGCACTCTTGCACTTGTTGCGGGTTCTAGATGATTTTGGGGGAGTGAGGATACCATTTTTGTGCACTCCTCAATTGTGCATAAAAATTGGGGAGCTTCTCCATTTTATTTAGAACTCTCGCTTTGGATCTTTTTGTTTGCTTTTCTCCTTTGTGGAGATGTTTAAAATGATTTCATCTTTTTGCAATCTTTGGATCCTCAATATAGTTTGATTTCCTCTAATTATTCGTCAATGAATAAGTGCATTTGGTTTCACTCATATCTTGAGAAATGCACACCTTTATGGAGGAACTCTTATTATATTGGCTCTCTGAATTTTTCTTCCCATTTCGGCAATCGATGCCAATGGGGGAGAAGTTTAGAGGGTTTAAGGGAATTTGGGTTTTATGCGCTTTGCTTGCATTTGCCTTTAATGCGCTTTGCATCCTTGCTCGTGTGTCTTGCAAAGATGCTTTATTCATTATATAAACCCTCTTAAACGGGATTGTCATCAATTACCAAAATGGGGGAGATTGAAAGTGCATGGTTGATCCCATGCATGGTTTTGGTAATTAATGACAATCTCTATGGACTAATATTTGCTTTGAGCTCTATGTGTAGGTTGTCCTTTAGCTTGTGTCAAGATCATTTGTTGATCAAGGCCAAGCTTGTCTCCATGTGTTGGAGTCAAGGTGCTTTGCTTGATCTCCATGTGTTGGAGTCAAGCTCAAGGGAAGAAAAGATTTGTGTTGATCAAGGCTTTGTGCGGGTTGATCAACTCTCAAGTTCATGTGAAGATATGCCGAAGAGTGCTCTCCCCATCTTGGTGTATGGGGGAGCATCATGTGATTCTTCACCAAGCGAAGCGCAATCAAGAAGATGGTTCGCCTTGAGGTGATGAAGATCGTCTTCATCAACCTCAAGTGTATTAATGCGCAAGGCAAAGGTATGATCTTGGTAGGGCTTTTATTTTACCGGTCTCATGTTGTTTAGTGAGAGACCGGATTATAGGATAGATAGCCGTTCTATCAAGAGGGGCTCTCGACCGAGTATCATGATCGTATCGTTCGTGGAGAGCTCAAACCTTTGCATCCATGCAATCATCTTTATTGGTTCTTATTTGGCTTTTATCCATGTGAGAAGTTAGAGCTTGTGTTCATCTCCATACCAAGCTCTAGTTCATCAAAAACGGATCTCGTGTATATCTTCTTGTGTTTTTGATATCGGAGGTTTTACCGGTTTGTCTCTTCTACGAGAGGTCAAACTCTCGCCTTATATTTTCCTCCTCACATGATAGTCTATGATGTGTATATGCATGATCTTGTAGGGCTTGTGATTATCTTCGAAACAAGCCCAAGATCATTGAAAACGGAGTCTTGATGAAAAGCTTGTGCGTTTTCGGTGTTGGAGATTTTGCCGGTTCATCCGCTTGGAAAGGTCTCACCATTCCATCCCTCCGCACAATCTCCTTTGCTTGTTTTCATATTTTCAGTTTTTGTAGGGTAAGCTCTTGTCGTCCTCTTTCCAACAAAATTGGATTCACTCGATTCGGACTTCATTTGCAAAAGTTATGGCAGTTCTGGTTTTCACTGTTTGATCTACCCGGAGAGGGTCCGGAGTCTCCGGTCACACCGGAGTCTCCGCCCCCAAGACCGGAGTCTCCGGTCCTGATTTCGCTGCCGGTGTCTGCTGTGGTGCGTTTCTGTAGGGGTCCGGAGTGCCCCCGGAGAAGGACCGGAGTCTCCGGCCCACCGGAGTCTCCGGCCCGAGGACCCGGAATCCNTTCTGTAGGCCGGAGTCTCCGGCCCTAGACCGGAGTCTCCGGTCTGAAACTTTGTTTTTTCGTCGAACGGGTGGTGCGGCTCTGTTGCCCTGTCCGGAGACACCCCGGAATGACCCCGGAGTCTCCGGTAGGGCTGGAGTCTCCGGCCTGGTCAGACCGGAGTCTCCGGGGTAAGTTTTCCTGCAACGGCTCTTTCTCTTGGGGACCTATATAAGGCCCCCTTCTTCCCCAAAGAGCCAAGCACGTTTTCCCCTCTCTCTCCCACCATTGTTGACCTTGAAAAGCTTGCCCCTCTCCCAATTCCTCCCATGATTCTTGCATATCTTTGAGGGANGCTTTATTCTTTATATAAACCCTCTTAAACGGGATTGTCATCAATTACCAAAATGGGGGAGATTGAAAGTGCATGGTTGATCCCATGCATGGTTTTGGTAATTAATGACAATCTCTATGGACTAATATTTGCATTGAGCTCTATGTGTAGGTTGTCCTTTAGCTTGTGTCAAGATCATTTGTTGATCAAGGCCAAGCTTGCTTGTCTCCATTTGTTGGAGTCAAGCTCAAGGGAAGAAAAGATTTGTGTTGATCAAGGCTAAGTGCGGGTTGATCGACACTCAAGTCCAAGTGAAGATATGCCGAAGAGTGCTTTCCCCATCTTGGTGTATGGGGGAGCGTCATGTGATTCTTCACCAAGCGAAGCGCAATCAAGAAGATGGTTCGCCTTGAGGAGATGAAGATCGTCTCCATCGACCTCAAGTGGATTAATGCGCAAGGCAAAGGTATGATCTTGGTAGGGCTTTTATTTTACCGGTCTCATGTTGTTTAGTGAGAGACCGGATTATAGGATAGATAGCCGTACTATCAAGAGGGGCTCTCGACCGAATATCGTGATCGTATCGTCGTAGAGAGCTCAAACCTTTGCATCCATGCAATCATCTTTATTGGTTCTTATTTGGCTTTTATCCATGTGAGAATTTAGAGCTTGTGTTCATCTTCATACCAAGCTCTAGTTCATCAAAAACGGATCTCGTGAATATCTTCTTGTGTTTTTGATATCGGAGGTTTTACCGGTTTGTCTCTTCTACGAGAGGTCAAACTCTCTCCTTATGATTTCCTCCTCACATGATAGACTATGATGTGGATATGCATGATCTTGTAGGGCTTGTGATTATCTTCGAAACAAGCCCAAGATCATTGAAAACGGAGTCTTGATGAAAAGCTTGTGAGTTTTCGGTGTTGGAGATTTTGCCGGTTCATCTGCTTGGAAAGGTCTCACCATTCCATCCCTCCGCACAATCTCCTTTGCTTGTTTTTGTAGGGTAAGCTCTTGTCGTCCTCTTTCCAACAAAATTGGATTCACTCGATTCGGACTTCATTTGCAAAAGTTATGGCAGTTCTGGTTTTCTCTGTTTGGATCTACCCCGGAGAGGGTCCGGAGTCTCCGGTCACACCGGAGTCTCCGCCCCCAAGGACCCGGAGTCTCCGGCCTGTGTTTTTCGCTGCCGTTTGTGTCTGCTGTGGTGCGGTTCTGTATAGGGGTCCGGAGTGCCCCCGGAGAAGGACCGGAGTCTCCGGCCCACCGGAGTCTCTGGCCCGAGGACCCGGAATCTCCGGCCCCCAGTTTTTCTCAGCTTCTGTGCATCTGTGTGGTGCGCCTCTGGATAGGGGTCCGGAGCTACCCCGGAGGGTGCCCGGAGTCTCCGGCCTGGCCGGAGTCTCCGGCCCCAAGGACCGGAATCTCCGGCCTCCCCGATGACCCAGCAGGCCGGAGTCTCCGGCCACTTACCCCGGAGTCTCCGGCCTGGACAGGCTCCAACGGCTAGTTTTTGGGGGAGGCTATAAAAAGCCTCCTTCCCTCCCAAAACCTGGTTGCTGCTCTTGCTCACTTGTTCTTGCTCTTTCCCTTTGCTCTAATCCTTGTGAGCTTGATTCCTCTCTTCCCCTCCAATGATTCTTGCCCAAATTTAGGGTTCCAAGAGAGGAGATCTAGATCTACCATTCCACCAATCAAAATCCCCTCTAAGTGAGGGAAACTTGTGGATCTAGATTTTGGGGTTGCTTTGTGCTCATCCCCTTTGTTCTTCCTCTCTTATTCCCCCCAAAGCATTTGTTGCTTGGTTGGAATTTGAGAGTGAAGGACTTGACCACTTCGTGTGTTCTTGCCTCTTGCATTAGTTGCATCGGGTTGCTCTCTCCACGGTGATACGTGAAGTTGAAGGTTGAGAAGCTTGTTACTCTTAGGTGCATTGTGTTCCCAAGAGCTTGTTGCCTCTTGGGTGCATTGTGTACCCTAGACGGTTGGAGGTGCCGCGAAGTCTTCGCTTGTGGAGCTTCGGCACGAGTGTGGGAGCCCCCAATTGAGTTGTGGGTGTGTGCCCCAAGAAGAAGTTGTAAAGGGCTCCGGAATCCGCCCCGAAGGATTCCGATAGTGGAAGGTGAACCAATCCCTTGGGTGAGGTTCATCGGAGAATAGGGTGAGGCCTTTGTGGCATCTTGAGTAGGCCTTTTGTGGCGAGCTCACACCCCTCCAACGAGACGTACTCCCTTAACAAGGAGGAACTCGGGAATACATCCTCGTCTCCGCGTGCCTCGGTTATTTCTATACCCGAGCTTTACTTATGCAATTTACATTGTGATAGCCTTCGTGCTTGAAGTTCATATCTTGCTATCATCTTGTTGCTTGAATTGCTTAGCATAAGTTGTTGGTGCACATAGGTGAACCTAGAATATTAGATTGTTGGCTTGTTAATTTAAACACCTAGTTTTATTCCGCAATTATCAAGCCCCTAATTAGAAAAAGTTTTAATCGCCTATTCACCCCCCCCCCCTCTAGGCGACATCCGGGCATAGCTTGTTCTTTCAGTTGTTACTACCAAAATTATTTCGATAAGCATTATTGTTTAAGTTGTTTCTATTAAGAAAATTAACTTCAACTTGATCCTTTTCTTGGGAAATTAATGAAGCAAGTGGAACATTATTAGGATCAATATTAGACTGATTGGCAGCAAGCATAGACATAATCATATCAACTTTATCACTCAAAGAGGAGATTTCCTCAACAGAATTTACCTTCTTACCACTTGGAGCTCTTTCGGTGTGCCATTGTGAATAATTTGTCATCATCTCATCCAAGAGTTTAGTTGATGCACCTAATGTTGTGGAAATGAAGGTGCCTCCCGCAGCCGAGTCTAAAAGGTTCCTTGAAGAAAAATTCAAACCTACATAAAAAGTTTGGGTAACCATCCACATAGTTAATCCATGCGTGGGACAATTCTTAACCATAGATTTCATTCTCCCCCAAGCTTGAACAACATGTTCATTATCAAATTGTCTAAAGTTCATAATGTTACTCCTTAGTTGTATGATTTTAGCGATAATATTTTCGAATAAAAGCATATTTGCATTTAATCCAAGAATCAATGCTATTGTTAGGCAAAGACAATAACCATTCTTTTGCTCTCCCTCTCAAAGAGAAAGAGAAAAGTTTTAGTTTTATGATGTCACTTTCTACCTCTTTATACTTTTGCATATCACATAACTCAACAAAGTTATTTAAATGGGAGGCGGCATCATCAGTACTAGCACCAGAAAATTGCTCTTTCATAACAAGATTTAGCAAGGCAGGTTTAATTTCATAAGATTCCGCTTTAGTAGCGGGTGGAGCAATTGGAGAGCATACAAAATCATTGTTATTAGTGCTAGTAAAGTCACATAACTTGGTGTTTTCAGTAAAAGACATAACGATAAGATAAAATAACAAGACAGGAATAAAGACTACACTAATTTTTTTGGGTTTTAAAATTTTGAAATAGGAAAAATAAACTAAACGAGATATAAAGCAAGCAAGACAAAAGCAAAGTAAAGAGATTGAGAGTATGAGACTCCCCTTGCTGTAGCTCCAAAGTCCCCGGCAACGGCGCCAGAAAAGAGCTTGCTGCTGTATTAAAATAAGTTGGGTGGTGCCCCAAGCGAAGGCGGAATTGCAGCTTGTAGCAGTTTTCCCTCATTTAACGAACGGAGGTTTATCGAACCAGTAGGACTTTGAAATCAACAACGAGGTGAATGTTGAAAATCTCTGGCGCTTGACCTTCAACAGACATGGACCTGCACACACTCAACCAAAATACTTAGCCCCCAACGGCGGAATGGTTGTCAATCTTTTCGGTCTCGTAGAAAACAAAGCGGTTAATTGTATCATGAAATATGAAAAGTGACCAGAGAAGTAATGATGATTAAAAGCAATTAAATGAGGTTGTAAACAATATAAAAAGATGGACCGGGGGCCATGGGTTCACTAGTGGAGTCTCTCAAGTAAATAAAATATGCATGTGATGGGTGAACGAATTACAGCTAGGCAATTGACAAGATCATGACACAAACCCAATTTAGCTATGACAAAAAGGACATGATAATATTTATGGAGGCATCACGACAAGGAATAAAGACCGTTGAGTCCAAGTGCGTCTTTGTCTAAAAAGTCCACCGTGGGATCGCTATCCAGCCTGTCACCCAACGGTATTAAGTTGCAAGCAACAGACAATTGCATTAAGTAAAGTGCATGAAGTAAGCAATACTAATATCAAAAGAGACATTAACACCGCTGTTTTATCCTTAGTAGCAACAGCACACCCTCGCCCTTAAATGTTTCTGTCACTCGTGCCCAGGAACAAAAGGGGGCAATGAACCCACTATCTAGCATAAATACCCTCTCTTGGAGATACACACAATCACTTGGCTAAAGTAACTACGCACATCGGAGAGCATGCAAGAACATAAATTACTCATATAAGAATCATGCACAATCTGAACATAACTTCATAATCTATCGGATCCCAGCAAACACATCACATAGCATTACAATAATCGATTTTGATCATGTTAGGCAGCTCACAAGATCATAAGACATGAAGCACAAGAGAGAGACTACCAACTAGCTACTGCCATGGACCCGTAGTCCAAGGTGAGACAACTCACAAATCATCCCGGAGGAAGGCACGATGATGAAGAGCCCTCCTGGATCGATCTCCCCTCCGGCAGAGTGCCGGGATCAGCTTCAGATTGGACCCCGAATTAGGGTTTTCGGTGACAACGCGTCGGGGTTGAGTTTCTGGAAAATAATGGCCGCCTCGACGTTTTTAGGGTAAAAGGCAATTTATAGGCGTCCAAGTGGGCCGAGGGGACGCCCCAGGAGCAGGGGCGGGTCCCACCCGCGGGCCAAGGGGGGGCCGCGGCAGGAGGCCGTCCCTGCCCTGTGGGTGGCCCCCAGGGCTGCCCTTTGGTCTCCAGGTGTCTTTCGTCGTATAAAAAATCTCACTAAATTTTCGTCTAATTCCGAGAATATTTTCAGAAGGAAATTTCTGAAACATAAAGACAGCAAAAACAGGGAACTGGCACTGGGCATCTTGTCAATAGGTTAGGCCGACAAAATACATAAAAATGATATAATTGACAGTAAAAACATGTGATAATTATCACAAAACTAGCATGGATCACTTAAAAATTATAGATACGTTTGAGACGTATCAATCATGAACGACGAATTGTTTACATTGAATTCAGACGCACACTTGTATTTCAAATTTCTGGTATGAACATAGTGTATTTGGTCCGTGTGATGAATTTATAAACCAGAAAGAATATGGTACTAAACAGTGTCTAGATACATTCAAATTTAGACAAGAAAATGACATCTTTTTAGAACGAAGGGGTATATTCAAATTTAGAAGAAAGAAAAAATGACGAACGGAGGGGAGTAGATGACCTTCAGCAAACCACTTCGATGAGCTGTATTTTTTCTATGGTTGCACGGCTGGTCCACGTGCTCCTTGCTAGATCCCTATCCTTAACCTGCTGCAGTTGTTGAGGTGTGAGTCAAGCCGAAGCCATACATGGGCGGTAGGTTCGTTCGTACTCAAGCTGGAAGTAATAATTGGAAAAAAGTACGCTCGTTGTTTCGTTGCAGCAACGCACATGCCTTATGAACACGGGAATGACGATCGAACAATTATTAATTTTGTACTGACCCAAAAATGGCATGTAAGGGTCGGCATTCCTATTGTTTTTTTTTTGGTTGACATGCATTCCTATTGTTTCTGATCTAAAACAAAAGTAAAAGAAATGTATTTAGCCTGGATATAGCGTGGCGTGCGGGACAGTTAATTAACTAACCACTGTGACAAAGACAATGTTTCTGGTTGTGGATAATGCGGACATATAAAACTCCGTAGAAGTTACAGGTTAAGTACTCGTAAGAAATGGTGGGCCCCTCTAAACCAGCTGCATGTGGGGCGTCACATGGTTTCAGATTCCACGCGCACAAAAGGTACACGCACCTTGTACAGCTAATACTGGAACGCGTTTTCCCTTTTGCGAGTCCCCAATACGATTTGACTAAAAAAGAATTACTTGTAATTAATATGCTTTAAAAGGAAACAACACATATAACAGAAAAGAATTTTCTTTACTTGTCAAGTCAACATCACCACTTTCAAACTCCATTCTTGTCAAGTGCACCGCTCTCAACTGCAAATTTGTCAAGTGCACGGCTCTCAACTGCATACTTGGTCAACCACACCGCTTGCAACTGCATCTTTGTTAACTGCACCGCTTTCAACTACTCCCTCCGTTTCGCAAAGCAAGGCCTGCAGTTTTTTCTTTAAGTTAAACATTATAAAAAATAAAGTTTGACCAAGTTATTTGAAAAAATATTAACATCTGCAATACCAAACTAATACCGTTAGATACAATATGAAATATATTTTCATATGATGTATATATAGTATTATAATTGTTGATCGTTATTTCTAAACACTTGGTCAAAAGTCATATTGTTTGACTTTAAAAAAATATAGGTCTTGCTTTCACGAACGAGGGAGTACACGATTGAGAAGAAAAAATATTGCTCCCTCTGGTCCACAAAAAGAGACGCAGCTCATAGTACAAATACAATAGCTCATAGTGTGTGCATGGCGACACTTTTTTTTAGGATCGCCGGGAGTAGTTAAAAGGACGTCGGTTGAGAATAAAAAATAAAGTTAAAATGATGGTGTTGAGAGAACAATCGTAGTGAAGAAAAACATATGGTTGAAAGAAAGCAATTGAGAAGAAAATGTAGTTGGAGGACACCGTTGAGTGGAAAATCAATAGTTAAAAAGTCATAGTTAAGAAACAAAATATAGTTGAGAAGGGAAACACAATTAAAATGATGTAGTTGACAAAGAAGACGCACTTGAAATTTGCAATTCAGAGGGGAAACATAATTGGTAAGAAAAACACAATTACGACCTTTTATGAAATTCTTATGGGGGTGAATATGCATTACAAAAACACAATTCCGAGCTTTAGATGCGGAATGTACACTTTCCACCTGATCAGTGAAATGTGCTGGAACGGGGACTCCAACCATCGTGCTAATCTTCTACAATTGCTAGATTAGTGCTGGAACGGGACTCTAACCGGTAACCATCGTGCTAATCTGTCAGATTTTGTTATTTTTGTATAGCACGGAATATGAGTTATTTTGAGTTGAGATTTTGCACGTTGATAGAATGCATTATTGTCTACTACGTCCTTGATTTTTTTCAGATTTTTTTTTAAAACTTAGAAATATGCTTTTTTGAATTTTGCAAAATAAAGGATTAATTTCAACGTGCGTCGCTTTCTTAATTTCGTCGGATATATACGAATCGGCGAATCGCTGAACAGTGTCAGGTTGCTTGAGCAATCCTGGATCGCACATGGAGCTCAACCGATGGAGATGCTAGGCAGCTAGCGGCTGGTCCCAAAATTCCATCTCACGCACCTCATGTCATGTTGCGTGCACAGTACTCCGTGTATCACGTGGATCCATACATACAACTTTGGCGATCGATCGATCGATGGATCGAGCTCGGACGGAGTCATCGCTGTCTTTGTTTCTGCTCAGGTGTACGCACCGGCACTGGTCCATACGTACGTACCAGCGTCTCTTGATTCGTCGCCGGAAAATATCATGGATCTTTGCTCCATATCCTTTCCTTTGGGAAGCTAGGGGATGGGCCTGATTGATCGGGATCTTGGCTCAGCACTGCCCATTCGGATCTTCCGCTCTATATATACCTTTTCTTGAGAGATCTTTCATTCTAGTAGCAAGTAGCAACTACTCCGTAGCATATATTGATCATATGATTTTTTGTGTGAACATTCTCTTGTTTTCTGATAGCCAGCCTACTTGAAATTACACGCGTTAGCCAGCCTACTGGAGATTTTTTTTTTAAAATCTTCTACCTAGAATTAGCAAAAGAGGTAAAATTATGAGAGAAAAAATACTACTGAAAAACATTGGCATTTGAACATTGACATGGACTGATTGACTTTTCCATCGTTGTTATCCACTGGATATGAAGTGTGAACTCAACCCATCAACTCGGTCATATGCTACCCTTCTCCTACATCTTCCCTGATTTAACCAACTCAACAAACTGGCCACACAGTTGGTCCTATATATGTGAGCCATTTGGTTGCCAGCTAGTTAGCCACAACATGCGCTTATTTCTCTTTGACCTCTACCCACTACTGTAAGTCAGGGAAGAAATACTCCATACATAATAGTCGAAGATCTTATCCATCTCCCTCTCTAATAATCTTGTGTGGAAGTAGTAAGAGACCATCTAGCTAGGCGCCTCTTGCCAAGAGACGTTGCTCGATGCTTGCTATCAATCTATTGTTTCGAATGTGTCGAGTCGGAAACTCCGCATTCTAGTGAACCGAGGGCAACACCGGTACAATGAAATAGTGATTACCTCAGGAATTATACTCCTAAGCAATAACCACAATCAATTTCTTTACTACAATGTACAAATGAGTATTTCCACTCTTGCTGTTTTCTCCACTCTTGCTATTTTCTCCGATCTTGTATGGGGAATGCACCGAAGAAAACATAACAAGGAATAGTCATTTTCGGGATTTAGTCAGACAATTTTTTTATGAAGTAGTTGAATCGTTGTATCATGGTTGCATGTACTTGTGAGCGTTTTCTCCTTTTCGAAATATGATGTACCTAATAAGTATACCTATATATTGTCAAAATTAGTGTAAATCAATTTGTTTTTAATATGGACAACTAATTACTTGATAAAATTTGTAGCAATTAATATGATGGCCATCTGGCACAATCAATATGGAAACATATACAATATTAATGTCCTCTCCATAGATATATATCCATCAACGTGGAATTATATGCAGTATTAAAGATATTTTTGATATATATATCAATCAATATGGCAATATGTGCAACATTAATGTATTACTTCATATATATACTGTGGAAAATATATAGTATTAATGTTATATATGAATAAAGATTACCATTATACGTGTGAGATGCGGCATTTACTAGACAAAACATGTAAAATCGACTAGAAACTACTAGGGATTATAGTGAACTGGGTACGTAGGATGGATATATACATTTTCGCCTTTGGGAAAGTAACTCAGAATTAGGGTTTTAACCCTTCACACTTGGAGACCACTAAAATAAAGACCCACATGAAGGATATTTATCTGACTCAGATCTTTCCCCGGAAAGAAGGCAACACAAGAAAAGAAAAGAAAAGAAAAAACTGAAAATGACAGTGAAGTCCTAACCTCCCATAGACCATGGTTACCTGTTTCTTACCAACCCCTGTCCCGAGAACCCGTTAAGACGCAAAACGGCAGCGCAAGCCAAAGGCAAAGGCCGAAACCGAGCCGACGGCCAGGGCGGCTCACGGAGTCCACCACCAGTCTCTTCCTCCTCCTCCTACCCCCTACCCCCGCCTCCACAGCTGTCCTTCCCGCCCGCCGATTCGGCCCCGGGAGCTCCTGCCCGACGCGAATCCACCGGTGCTTGTCGCGGGAATGCGCCTGGCTCTCGGCGTTGATTGCTGAGCCGCGATGGGTTGCTTCTCGTGTTTCGATTCGAGCTCCGACGAGCAGCTGGGCCACCCCAAGCAGGGACGCGGCGGCGGCGGCGGGAATGGCGCTGGCGCCGGCGGACGGGCCGCGGCCGCCTCGTCGTCGTCCTCCGGCGTCGGCCGCCGGGACGACAGACCCATGGTGGCGCCGCGCGTCGAGAAGCTCCCCGCAGGTGCGTGCGTCTCTCCGATTGGCCTCCTGCTCGGTTGGTGGGTGGGAGTGGTAGGATCCGATCCGTGAATCGTCTGATGCTCGCTGTTAGTCCCTTCTTGCTGGGCTCTCTCTGGTTGGTCGGTAACGACGGGCAGGGCGATCCTCGTGAACGGGATTGAGGAAAAAGACAGGAATCAATAAAGTGTGGTTAGTGATTCCCTCAGATCTTTCTGATAGAGGGGACAAACATAGGAACTACTAGGATGATCTGATCTCAGCAAATTTATCTTACGCTACGTTCTTGGATTAGAGAATTATCATGTTGTTGGCTTTGCTTTGTCACGCCTCTGTATCTTGATCTTGCGTGATGTTTTGGTTTATGTGCAGGGGCTGAGAAAGCGCGGGCGAAAGGCAATGCCGGCATGAAGGAGCTTTCAGTTCTCAGGGACGCCAATGGCAATGCCCTTTCTGCGCAAACATTCACCTTCCGTCAGCTTACGGCCGCCACGAGGAACTTCAGGGAGGAATGCTTCATTGGGGAAGGAGGCTTTGGGCGTGTTTACAAGGGCCGTCTTGATGGAGGCCAGGTAACTCGATTTGTTGGGAAAGCCAGGCTGGACCTTGATTCCTACTATGTTAGAGTAGTACCGAGGCTACTTGGCTGTATCCAAGGTGCCATTGATTTCTCTAGGACATTCAAGGAAAAGCAGCGTTTGCACATGACTGGTGGATGCCCACAAGTAAAAAAGTCCATGTTCACTTATAGGCATAGCAGATCCAGTTTATGCTGGCCTCCTGTTCGTAGGCTCTTAAGTTTTGTTAATTGAGCAAGATAAATCACATGAAACAGTTAATGCATGCCATCTAAATCAAGTATTTTTACATCCTAGATCATGCCATGGGGTGTGACACTTTCAGAGCTGAAATGTTTGAAGCATCTGTTGCAGGTTGTTGCTATAAAGCAGCTCAATAGGGATGGTAATCAAGGAAACAAAGAATTTCTGGTGGAGGTCCTTATGCTCAGTTTGCTGCATCACCAAAACCTTGTTAATTTGGTTGGCTATTGTGCTGATGGAGAGCAACGCCTTCTTGTGTATGAGTATATGCCTCTTGGATCATTGGAAGATCATTTGCATGGTAAGACTGTTTGTTGTTTTATATATTGATCCAGTGCAGATTTAGCTGTTAGGCATCTATCGATGTTTCTGTGTGGCTACTGTGTACATTTGGGCTACTGGTTGTTTTTCACATGTTTCCTTCAGTACGTGCTGTCAATCTGCTATGTTGTTTCCCCACATCTGTCCCCCATTCATCATCTTTCCCATGACCGTGAGACATTTTTCTTTGAAGTCCTTTTGCCATGCAGCACGTAACATGCACAGTATCCAGTAGGTTTTCCGATCTTGTCAATCTCTGGCCCCACTTTTCAACAAAAAAATCCAGCATTCCCTAATTTAGTAGGAGGGACTTACTGTATTTGTATGTTGTTTCTTAGCATGGTATAATTTAATGTACTCCTTATCTAGTTATGTCTAACCATTTGAGAGATGGCTGGTACATATGTTCTATTCTGGGAAATATCTGAAAAGTGTGAATTAGGTAACCTGGCTTTATGTACTGTTATGTGGTCGAATCTTGGATGTCATCCATGTGTGTATGTCGTTTAGTATCGGTAATCTACTACACCATGTGTACTTTGAGTGCAAGAGATAATTTCTTTTCTCAAGGGAGGAAAAGAAATTGACATTTAAAACTTGAACTTCATTCAGGTCCATTTTGCTACCAAGCTCACT
The DNA here is from genome assembly GCA_012064385.1 of Puccinellia tenuiflora. Lineage (NCBI taxonomy): Eukaryota > Viridiplantae > Streptophyta > Magnoliopsida > Poales > Poaceae > Puccinellia > Puccinellia tenuiflora. Next base: position 384,023 of record QRDG01000572.1, on the reverse strand, counting down.
GAAATGGAATCGAATCAATTACTGCCATGTTAGATTCGATAGATGTGTTGATTAATTTGATTTTTTGAAAAAAGGGGTCATGTGAATAGATGTATTGATGAATATAGTTGGGGACCTGAGAATATACTATTTACCAGCTAGTCAGGCGTGCCAATAATTGGAGCCTAGCAAAGAAACATTGTACTGTCAAAACAGTGCTCAACCCTGTTCCATACACTTCACTTGATCTGGTGTGCTCTGGTCAATGTTGTCCCCAGAAAGTAAATCACCGAACTATATCGTGCGAGCTTAGATCTAGCTATCAACCGTGCACTGGGAACACTTACTTTTGGACCGACGGTCCACTGATTCGTACCTTCATGGTTCAATGTTGGGGACAGAAATCTGTAGTCATTTAATAAGTAAGTGTTGTAAATTCGAACCAGTAATTGCAAAAACTCTATGCAGGAAGAAAAATTTGTGCATCTCTTACCTTTTAACCTTGTTCCAAGTAACTCTGCATGTGTAGCACTGCTATCAACATTGAAATGTATTTTTGTCTAAATGAACTTGTGTGTGACACTGATGCAGATCTCCCTCCTGATAAGGAACCTTTGGACTGGAACACTAGGATGAAGATCGCAGCAGGTGCTGCTAAAGGGCTGGAATACCTTCATGACAAGGCAACACCACCAGTTATATACAGAGATTTCAAGTCATCAAATATTCTATTGGGTGATGATTTCCATCCAAAGCTGTCAGACTTTGGTCTTGCTAAATTGGGTCCTGTTGGTGACAAGTCTCATGTCTCTACACGTGTGATGGGAACATACGGCTATTGTGCTCCAGAGTATGCTATGACAGGGCAACTTACAGTTAAGTCAGATGTCTATAGCTTTGGAGTTGTGTTGCTTGAGTTGATTACTGGCCGGAAGGCTATTGACAGCACCAGACCGCATGGAGAGCAAAACCTCGTGTCATGGGTAAGCTATGTTCAAGTTATTCATAAATCACTTGTTGCTATTCTATATCATGTATTTGCAAGCTACTAAAGGCCTTGGATTAGGTAGAAATTATGACGGAAGCTTGATTATAATAAGACTTATCCACCACAATTAAGTGTTGGAGAGGAATTATGAAGTCTTCTGATGCTTTTATACATTTTACATATAACATCTGTCCATTCTAAATTGCATTTAGATACAAGTAAACCTATGTTAGTAGTAGGACACATAAACTAAACCAGCAATGAGTGTCCGTTGTGCAATCTTATGATTTTCCATCTGTCATGGAATAAATCGTGTGTGTGTTCTAGTAATGCTGTTATTTATCCTTTCCCAGGCACGCCCTCTTTTCAATGACAGGCGGAAGCTCCCAAAGATGTCTGATCCAGGGTTGCAGGGACGATATCCCATGCGTGGGCTCTACCAAGCCCTGGCGGTGGCGTCAATGTGCATTCAGTCAGAGTCTGCTTCGCGTCCACTTATCGCTGATGTTGTGACTGCTCTTTCCTACCTGGCGTCCCAACCATATGATCCTAATGCGACCCATGCCTCAAAAAAGGCAGCTAGCGATCAGCGAAACAGGGTTGGCGACAGCGGAAGGGCGCTCCTGAAGAATGATGAGGCAGGTAGCTCTGGTCACAAGTCAGATAAGGATGACTCCCCCAGGGAGCCTCCTCCGGGGATCCTGAATGACAGGGAGCGGATGGTGGCCGAGGCGAAGATGTGGGGCGCGAACTTGCGGGAGAAGACTCGCGCTGCTGCCAATGCACAGGGGAGCCTGGATTCTCCAACCGAAACCGGGTAGCGACAATTGTAAGGTCCATCTTCGCGTTTTCTCTATGTTGACCGTGCTTGCTGTCTGTCGACAGGGACAGAAGAATTGGGTGCTTTCTGGTGGAGTTAGATGTACATTTCTAGTAGGGGTAAAACAAAACAAAACGAAAGAAGATGGGGAGAATTGGGTGGCTTGTACTGGATATTGTCGTACCTGTAAATTCTCGGAAAATTTTGCGACGATGGAGAACAAATCTGGATTCAGTCTGTTGTCCCTGTTCCCTTCTTTTACTATGTTTTTGCCCCCTGGTTTCAGTTAATTGATCTTCTTTGGCCAACCCCCTGGCTTCAGATGGTTTGGCGTTTTACAGGTAGACATGCTTGTTTTGGCTCATCATTTTCAGGCGTGGGGCCCAGAACTGCGGGCTCGCGTTCTGATTCCTATCGCTTTTGGATGCCTGGATGGCTCAACAGCTTTGACCGGGTAGTTTACTGGTTTAACCGGTTGGTGGTGGTTAGATGAGCTATCGACACATGAGCCCATACATGCCGATTATTGTACTAGCCCACTGGTGCTCAACTTGACAAGATGGAATTTGACGATTGTGAAAGAGGGAGAAAATTTGGTACCAGTCCGTGGCTCACAGTTGCTGTTGGTTGCTTTTATAGTTAGTTCCTGATATCTGTGATTTCGGTTTGACGGTCCCATGCTTAATTTTGGTTAATTTCTTTGCTTATAATATATACAGTATGATTCAACAAAACAAAGAAACTCGGCTAGCGATAGGTCTTGTTTTTGTGGAAACGATTTTTCACAAGAGATTTAGCCACGTTACTCGTTTGCCAAAGGACTTCGTGACAGGAAGTGGATGAACCGTTGGGCGCGGCAGCACGTCCTGCGGAGGCAGTGGCGGAGGCAGGATAGCACGGAGGCAGTGGCGGAGGCAGGATAGCACAATGACCCGGGTCACAGGCAGCGCTACAGTGTGTTACATTATACTACAGTGCTACAGTACGCTACAGTGAAGCCTGCGCAGTGGCGCCACGACCAGGGCCATGGCCAGGGTGGTCCGGGGCCTGGATCCGCCCCTGTGCGGAGGCGCTCCCCAGTGTCGGAGTCTTTGGCGCCGGGATTGCCCTCGAGAAGCTGAAGACGGACGAAGCTGGAAACAAATGACGATGGGGGTCATATCAATATTCTCTCTATGACACTGGGGTCAGGCTATAAATAATGAGCTAATAGTAATCAGTGAAGGTTTTGCCATTTTTCATTGGGGTCAGCTGACCCCAATAACAATGAAGTGTATTCCCACGTGGCTTGCCGTCACCTGCATTCCCTACGACATGCTTCTTGCCCGCCTCGGCGTAGTCGAACGTTCATCTGTACAAGGTGGGTGATTTCGGGTGCCCTTAATCGTTCTCCGGCGGCCGGCTTCGGATGCTCGGCTGTTCTCTGCTAGTTCGATGAACGTACGTGACCGTGATCTCAGAGATGGACGCGGTCTGCACAAGAGGCTGGGGCTCGCACCAGAGTGTGCTCCTCTTTTTACGATGAACCGATAAGGGCATCTCTTGCCAATCCCTTATAATTTAGCCCCTCAAACAGATTCTGTTCTTTGAACTTTCTATATTTAGTTCGCTAAATAAAAGCGGTTCCTAACCGAACCCCGAAACATAACTTTCTAAAAAAAGAATGGCCAAATTCTCCTAGTTTTGATTTACATAATACATTTCAACTACATATTTGCACACATATTAAATCCAAACATAATAATTAAGATTCACAGAGAATTCACGAATACTACAAATTTAAAGTCTACAAACCAAATTATTCAAAGACAAACACAAGGAACGGTTCAAATGAAGTAAAGAGCATGATAAAAGCACAACTATGAAGTGTCGTGGAGTAGCCATATGATGAACAAGATCATCTTGGGACTGAGTATGAATCTCTCGGTTCTCGATGCTTCGATGTGCTGCGAGGAATCTCTGTATGTTGTTTGCGTCGTGTTCCAATTCAACATGAGCCCCGTTGGAGATGTACCGAAAGTTCTATGGCATGTCGCACTCATCTTCAATGATCATGTTATGCAAGATGACGGAACATGTCATTATTTGCCATATGACTTGCGGTTTCTATTACTCGACAGGGCCACAAATAATGGAAAAGTGCTTCTGAAGCACACCGAAAGCTCTCTCCACATCTTTCTTTGTCAACTTTTGACGCATTGCGAAGCGATATCTCTTGTTTCCTCGAGGACGCAGGATTGTCTTCGCAAATGAGGCCCATGGAGGATAGATGTCATCTGCAAGATAGTAACCCATCGTGTAATGACGGTCATTGACAACATAGTTGCAAGGAGGAGCATCTCCAGCAACAAGCCTTGCGAACAATGGTGATCTTCACAAGACATCCAGGTCATTAGGAAAGCGAGGCAATCCAAAGTATGAATGCCAAATCCATAGATCCTTCGATGCAAAAGCTTCAAGAATGATTGTTGGATCTTTGCAGTGGCCTTTGTACCGACCTTCCATCCTCCAGGAAAATTCTTCCATGTCCATTGCATGCAATCAAGTAATCTAAGCATCACATACCATCATTTTTCTTCACTCACACCCAAGAGTATCTCGGTGTCTTCATCATTGGGTGCCCTCAAGTATACTACAACCCAAGGATCTCAATCCCGACTTGTGTGTATCTTCGAAAGAACTCCAAGCGAGATTGTATCTTGCCCAATGCGGACATAGTCATCAACAACGCCAGCCGACCACCCATAGGCAAGCACTCAATCAATGGCCTCGCGCTGATCACCCCGGATGCACTCCTCCTCGGCTTAAACCAATCATGCATCATGCTTCTCCACGGTTTTTGCAATGGTGAGGAAGAGACTTGTGTGCATCCCAAATCGCCGGTGAAAATACTTCTCCAGATAGGCTGCATTGGGGTTGAAGCAATCTCTGATGAGGTTGGAATGGCCCTGCGCTCTATCTCGATAGATGCACAAACGGCCGAACTATGATCCTAGTCTCGCCCGCCAGAAATCCTCGTTGAAGATCACGACAACAACCATTGCAAAGTCGTCATTGTCTTCATCCTCCTCCCCCAAAAAAGATTCATCGAAGATCATATCCCTCGACGTCTTCATCACTATAGGAATGACTAGGTTGAATTTGATTGCCAGAAATTAATACGAAATGAACAGAGCACAAAGAAACTAACAGTCAATTTAGTCAAACAATTGGAGAACAGAGGAGGTGAGAAGGTCGGCCGACGATGTTGAGCCGACGCCAAATATGTGAGAAGTTCAACGGGGATACGAGAAAGCCGCAAGTCGGCATAGGGGCACAGAGGATGAGGATTCTCCTCGAATCTTGGCCGTTGGTCACACACCAAGCTCGCCACGATCGAAGAGCCGTGGTCGGAACTTCGCCATCCTGCCTCTATTGCGACGGCACATGCAGGCAATCTATGGAATCTCCATCCTCCGGTGGCTCCATTTTGGAACAAACCGATCTTGGAATCGACGCGGCGGTTGGATTTTTTGGCGACGGAATCGACGCGACGGTTGGATTTTTGGCGACGGAATCGACGCGGCGGTGGCAGAGATATGGCCTGATTTCGACGACAGCAACAACCCAAGAGCGAATCGGAGTTGGGCGGCAGAGGTTGCAGGGTGTCTGTGAAAGCTTAGGATAGTCACCGGAAGCAACACTAGCGATGATGCAGTGCGTTCGGGGGAGAGTTTAGGCGCGGGGTGGAGGGGCCATTTTTTTCTTGGAACGAGCCACGACCGAGTATATTTGAGAATCAAATGACACGAGGAGTAAAAATTATACCCCTCTAAATCCTTTGAGGGATCGACTAGGTCTGGTTTAGCAGCTTAAAATGATTGTTGTTTACTCCTCTAACGGCTTATACGGGATCGTAGAGATGCCCTAAAGCCAGTCAATGAATGTCTACCACGCCGGATACTTGTGGCTTGCAACTTGGATTCCTTGATGGAATAATCCGAGTCGTAATTGAGTCACCCAGGACCATGTGAGCCAAACTCTCGAAACTGGATCAAGTTTTGGCAATCTCTGGAGAGCTCTAATCGGATGTTGAGTGAAGGTCCCCTAAAAATGATGTTAGGGCATGTATAATAGTGCCACGTGAAATTTTTGGTAAGTTGGAAGCGAGAGAACGAGGAGAGTAAAGGATGCCGCCTTTACTTTTGCATACGGTCCAATCAAGCGAATGTCTCTGACTAGCGACTCCTCTCTTCATGTTGTAGGCATGTTTGTCGATAATCCTGGGCCATGGCCCGGGAAGAAGAACCATTGTCTCCACATCTTCTTCTTCACACACTCTCCTAAATCCATGACGATGGCACATCTCGTGCTCATGGATCGACGGATTCAGTCCCTTTGTATCCTTGTGAGTCCACACTACTACTTGTGCCTCGTCTGTGGGCGGGCATGACGGGTGGGGCCTCGTAGCCTTCCTGGTGCCCTCCTGACTTCCTTCTTTGGCTTGACGTTTTCCCCTCGGAAAGTTAGCTGCGGGGTATTTTCCTCGGATATTTTCCGACGATTTTCTGCGAAACAAAAAACATGCAGAAAACAACATCTGGCACTTGGCACTGGGTTAATAGGTTAGTCCCAGAAAAAGCTATAAAAATGATATAAATATGTAACAACGATAATAAAGTAGCATGAAACAATCAACTTTATAGATACGTCTTTTGGGCGTATCTGTGCTTAGAGATTTCTATATCAAATATTCATAATTATTATTAGATGGATCCAGATAAATCTGATCGGCTAGTGGGGCACCTCTCACATTGGTAGTTTGAAATACCGCTATCATTCCACATGATGCATAGTTGACCTTAACATCCATAGCCCGCATATGTTAGTTGTGACCTTCGAGAACAAGTTCATCGAATTATGGTCATTTTGACTCACATGGGACTTGAACCATAGACTTGATCAATTTACTTGAGTAAATTAAAAATTCGTCACTGTAATTTTGTAATAAACCTGCAATTTTTTAAATCAAACAAAAACTTGAGTTGTTTAGTGTAGATCTCGAATTATCAAGCATAACACCTTGGAGATAATTACCAATGTATATGGAGTACATCTTGTAGTACTAAGAAGCATAATCTGACATAAGTCACTAGACGCCTTGATCTTAGCACCTTATGTTTGGCTCTAATTTAAATACGGGGGAGAGCACATTGAAGGTAGTCATTTCTGTCAAATTTATAGATGAAATGTAGACCTCACAATAACGGTGGATAATTTGCAATTTACGCAGTAGATACCATTTCATCCATTACCTTGTGTTCCCATACATAGATTTGAGATAGACACTTTTTAATTTTGCATATTATTTCTACTCAGATTAAAGCCAGTTTGAGGCTATTTAACCATTTTCAGCCTTAATTAAGATGAATTAATAAATTTATTTTGGAGAAAAATCATTTGGAAAATAGCATTATTGTACCATTTATATATGTTACAGGAATTGCATAATGCAACCACATGGAACATATAATACATTCCAAAAGAAAACACATTCCATAAATAAGTAAACTATTCTTTTGCCATAATGCCAGCAATTTGCATTTAAGCTATTGGTGAAACTACATATCAACTAGATCAAAAGACCTAAACAAAATGTCATTAAATTTATTTGCAAAAATTATTGTGCCTGCAGACTTAAATGCAATTTGGGGGCCTGTTGCGTGAAATCTGGACAATTTGAATGCTTATAGTGCATACTTTCTTTGTTGAGGCGTTCGATCTCCCATGATTTTCTTACCAATTAGCAGTAGCTTCTTTTATGATTGAGACCTGTGAGTCTTTTTCCTTTGTTGCAGCGGAATGTCAAAATGGAGCCCGAGCTACACATAGCTCCGTATTTTAAAATTTTGAAATATGTATTTGTTTGTTTCAGAAAATTCGTAAAAACATCCTATGTCTAGATTATGTCGAGATTTAGAACGGTGCAAAATTTCAATCCAAAATTCTTATTATTTTGGGCTAGACAATAAGACAAATCTGACAAAATTTGAAAATCTCGAAACTAGGCACTGTTCATTATCTAGATCTAAATATTTTTTTACCCAGGCCAAACTACAATGAATTTTTCAACGAGATTTTTCACAGCAGTCGATCTCGATATTACCTACTTCTAGTATTTTTTTTCAAAAAAATTTAAACCTAAAAATATCGATTTTGATTTTGTCAAAATACAGGCTGCCTGGAGCCCGAGATCCATATCGCCACACTCGCTATTGCTCAAAATAGGCTTTCGCCCCGCTTTATAAATAAAGCCAAACGGCCAAACCGATACAAAGTGATGAGGGGAACCTCTTACAAAGCAGATCACAGATAGAAAAAGAAAAAACAAGGAGCACCACACTTGCCACTGAAGATACTAGGACGAGCTCGAGAGGCGAGGCTCCACGACGACGCCCCCCCCCCCCCCCCAGAGGGTTACGACGTATCACGCCGCCGACGTCGAGACCGGAATGGTCAAGGGTTTTCACCCGGAGCCCTAACACGACGAAGGTAGCCGCAACAACGCCCCCAAGAGGGTAATGATACCCGCAGGCATCGCCGCTGTTGGCGCCGAAGCGCTGAGCTTTCGCTCAGAAAAACCTTCGCACAACGTCCGCACAAACAACCCCCCAACTACAACCCGAGGCACCAACAAGTCGTAGGGTCAACATGGCGGAAGAGTGAGGTCGGTGAGAAAGCTAGGTCCGCAAAGGTAACATCAGCAACCGATAGAAGGAGACCACCGTCCTCAACCGCCCGCGGCGGTCGCCGACCGGACGCAGCAGCAGGGCCGGTCAGGCCCAGATCAGCCCAGCAGGCCCAGATCAGGCCCGACCAGCCCCGCCGCCGCGCTGCAGTGTCCCGGTCGCCATTTTCACCCTGCAGAGAGCATCCGGGGCCAAAGAGACCAGATCGGGCCCCACGGGCCTAGATCTGGATCGGGAAACCCTAGTCATGGCCATCACCGGAGCTACACCCACGACTGCCTCCGTGCTGTCCTCACCACCGTCAACATGAAGCCACCGCCGCCATCGCCGTCATCCGGAGACCCGCCGCCGTGACCCTTGTTGGGCGGCCATCGGGAAGAAGCCGCTGCCCCGCCACCAGAAGACACCGCCAGAGGACGCCGCCGCCATGGAGCGCGTAGGAGACACCACCGAGCTGCCACGCCGCCGCCAGCCACGCCGGCACGCCCCCGGTCGAGCTCGCCGCCTGACAAGAACACCCTGGACCGAGCCGCGACCGCCGCGAGGGGGGAAGAAGGCCCCGCCGCCGCCAGCGCCTGGGCCCAGCCCGGCGACACCAACCGGCGGTGGCGAGGCGGGCGAGGGATAGGAGAGGGGGCCCGGTGGCGCAGGATTTGGGGGCTCCCTCCCGCCGCCCATGGGAGCGACGTGAGGGAGGGGTCCTTCCTTTTCCACTCGCTATTGCTGCCAGTTCCTCTTTCAATCGAGACAAAACAGGAGGCTTCTGTTCTTATGATTGATGGAGGTTGTTATTTTTTCTGTTGTTGATGATAGGCACTAGTAGGAAACACCCATATAGGCCCGGTTCGGTTGAGCCATTAGGCCCGGTTCACGAACCGGGACTAGCGAATCGGGACTAATGCTAGTCCCGGTTCGGCCACGAACCGGGCCTAATGGGGTACCACGTGGCCTGTTCTGGAGCGAGGAGGGGGAGGAGCTTTAGTCCCGGTTCGTAATACGGATCGGGACTGATGTCCTGTCAGATATTTCACAATTTCCAGAAATTCCAGAAAATGGTATAAATTTGTAAAATCAATAATTTTTATTCTGTAATTCATAAAAATATGAATAAAATATCAAAATGTTCAGAAAAATAAGAACTATTTGATTATGTCAAATGCATGCATGTTTAAAAAACTTAAATTCAATGTTGTTTCGAACTACAAAAATGTCACTACTAGTTAAATATGGGGAACCACTATTACACATCATCGTCATGAATATATTACACACATCTCATTCGTCGTGCTTTGGTCAAACATATTACAAACGGTACATGTGCACAAATGAGTTTCATGCATATATACATCTCTTTTACACTCACCCTATCACTTCAACATTCCGATAGTATTCCCCATTCGGAGCTAAGAACTCTGCATCTAAGAATCCCGCAATTTCCTGTTGAATTGCTCGTATGCGATCATGTGGTAGAAGACCATCCCGCAACTGTTCGATCTAATTTAAAGAAGGGATCAATATATATGAATGAAACTAAACACAATTGATGGCAATAAACTAAAATTGTGAATATTGTTTACGCACTTCAAGTTGTTCTAAGTACCAGCCGCCCGTCTCATGGGTCGTCTGGCGAATGAACTCGCAAACATAGTATCCACATAAATTATTCCCCATTTCCTACCTCAAGCACTTTACGAGAACAAAGTTCAATCAAAATAGTAATAAAGCATGGTAATGGTATTGAAACTAGAATCAAATAGATGCGCGGATCTAGCTAGTAGTACTTACATTTATTGGTTCAAATGTAAGCTCTGGCGCCCAAATACCCCTAGCCCTGACGGTGAATCATTTCCAAGCCTTGCCCGGCAAAGAAAATGAATAAAGGAGTTATATATTAATTACTTTCTATCAGTAAATGAACGGAAAGTTGCCGATATAGTGTCATAATGACTGAAATTGCCTCTAGAGGCATTTCTGCATGTCCTCCCACTCCTCAAGGGGTTTACGTCTCGAGTCCATGACTTGTACTACTCCTTTATCAGGTTTAATGATTAGTAGAATAAAGTGGAAGCTGCGCACGCATAAGTCATCAATTATACACTTAACATCGAGAAAGCGAAATAGAATGTGTACAAGACAGTAACACTCACTTGAAGTTGTAAGGAAATAGTATTTCTCTTTTGGTTTCGAAAAACCTTAACGCCTTTACCAAGTTATTCTCTGTGTCGATGCAAAAATCTCTGAGACTTGTTTCACGAACGAAATTTGGGTCAATGAACCCAATGTCATAGATTTGTCCTCTTTTGTATTGGAGAATCTTCATTCTGCATAATTAATATAGTGACGAATGTAAGATTATAAATGCAATGAACGAGGTGAGCTAGCTAGAGACTTAATTATAGAAATAATACTTACAGATAATAGGAACTGATGATATCTTTGTCAAGGGCGTCTTGTTGGTATAACTGAAATAATTCACAAAATTCAATCATTACCACGCCATCTTCATGCCCGTAATGCTCGTTTTTATATCCCACATGGATCCAGATTGCCCCTTCCTTTGAGGCTTGCATGTACCACTTGTGGAATCTTCACATTTTTGTTGGTAGACTGTTGACTAACTCAGGTTTGACGAGAGGATACCCGTGCCGGTATTTGTATGCTGGAACTACTGGAACTACCGGCTGGAACTCTTGTAATTGGTCTAAGTACTGAGGAATAGACATGCCCTGAGCAGAGGCTGCTTCTCTGTACATTGCAACAAACTCAAGATCGATGTCGACCGCACCTCTGCTCGACCCCACCTCGGTATTGGAAAACACTTTGAGCGGGGGGCACGATTGTTTTTTCTGTTCTCCGAGCTAGGGAACTGATTTCCGGCTTGCACTACTACTCTTCGACCGCTGCTTATTTGCCTCAACTGACTTGCGAATAGAGCGCTCATAGTCTGGTGTCAGCCTTGGCGGGGGTTGTTCAAGGGTCTTCAGCATTTTGAAGACCCTGGCTTTTTCTTCTGGGGTGACGGGGAACTCTGGCGCTTTCATTTTCTTCATCTTCAAGTTAGCAAACCACTGTTTCGTTTCGGTATTTTTGATCGCTTTATTTTCCTCCTCCGTATAGTCGTAAGGTCTCTTGGGAAGATTCTTATGAGGTACTTTTGGGAGGGGTGACCTTTTACGTTTCGGTGATTGGTTACCACTCCTCATAGTACCAGCGGTGGTACGCTGAGCCTGAGTGCGCGGAGACGACTGACGCGGCGGCGGAGACGGCTGCGCTGAAGACTGGTGAGGCGGTGGAGATGGCGCCTAAGGCGGTGGCGGCGAAGAGGATTGTTGCGCTGAAGACTGGTGAGGCGGTGGTGGCGGCGAAGAGGACTGTTGCGCTGGAGACTGGTGAGTCGGCGACGAAGATGGATTGCTACTCTGAGGAGTCGATGGCCTTGGCGGCCAGTTTGGAAGCACGATGAATTACTTTGGCCATAGAATGGTCCCTTTTCTGGCTTCTCCAAGTTCAACCACCTCCCCATCTTCATCTGCGGGGTGTTCCAGCTTCAGCTCCTCAAATTCTTTACTCACTTCATCCACCCCGACAACAGTGTAGCCCTGTGGAACCGGGGAGCAATGGAAAGTTGGTTTAGGTCCAATTGGTACGGCATAGCCGACTGCCACCGTCATGGTTAAGTTAAAAACTTTCACATGTAGCTCACAAGGTGTGCTCTCCGTGATATCATCCACTGGGTAGCGACGACGAGGAGCCATCGTCAGTGGATCATCATCAGCCTGGAGCGTGGTGGAAACCACGCTGCTTTTCCGATTCGATGGGGCGGTAGCATCGAGTGCAGCTTCTATAATGTGCCGCTGAGATTGGCTGGCAGTGCCTTGCTGGCTAAGTGTGTCAATTTGATCCTGCTGCCGCTTCATTGTTTCTTCTATATTACGCAGCCGGTCTGCAGCAGCGCGTGCTTCCATTGCCTCCCTTTCCTTTCTCCTCTGATGACTTCTATCGGGATATTTCTTCCTGTCCTCGGGAAACCCAATTGACCACGGCTTGGAGCCTTCTGTGCCTCGTGTTCGTCCTTTGTGTTCTTCATTCCCAAGGACGCGTGCGAGCTCATCCTTCTCTCTATCGGGACGGAACCGTCCCTCTTCAACATCCTTTACTGCATTTCTAATGTCTTCGATGGGTAGTAGGGGATTATCTTTGTGTCTTCTGTTATGTATGCACTTCACTTCTGCGTCCAATGTGCCCCCATGTCCATAAAACTAATTTCTTGCCCGTTCGACCCATGTGCATGGCTCTGGAGTGATCCCTTTAGCTAGAAAGTCGGCCTCAAGTTTCTCCCACTTAGGCATGGCAAAGGCGTAGCCACCAGGCCACATAGTATGGTGGTACTTCTTTTTAGCAGCATTTGTCTTATTTGTTTCAGACTTTATCTGAGCTTCCTCCGATTTCTTGTACGCCACAAATTCGTCCCAGTAGTCTTTTATCTTCTCATACTCGTGATCGAAATCCGGGAGTCTTATCTTTCAAGATAAAGTCGGTGTGCAATCTTTTCTTCCATTTGTTGAATAGCTCGGCCATCTTCTTAAAAGTCCACTGCTTGGCTTTTTTTCTCTAGGGCAACTTTTTTTCTCTCTATATCCTCCTCATTTGGCTCCTCCTCATCTGGATCCACCTCTGGCGCCGGTAGGGTGAAATGAACCATGACCTTTTTCCAAAGGTTTTCTTTGGCTAAGGTGCCGACATATCTAACTCCTCCCGCCCTTGGCTTATTCCATTCTCGAACGGTGATCGGGATGTAGTCCCTAACAACAACTCCGCATTGCTTCACAAATTTTTGTTTAACATCAGTGGGAGCAATCGGTTGGCCGTCTTGAGCGACTTATTCGATCCTGTACCTTGCATGGTCATCCAACTTTTTGGTTGGGCCTTGATACGTCGCAAACGTATCTACTTTTCCAAATACTTTGCTATTGTTTTGCCTCCGATTATTAATAAATTTGTTTGGAACTAACCCGAACTGACGCTGTTTTCAGCAGAATTGCATTTGGTGTCTTTCTTTTGTGCAGGATTCAGAAGTTCGCGGAAAATTCCAGAAAAATCAGAAAAAGTATTTTTGAGGGAAAGAGCCACGGAGCCAGAAGACCGTGAGGGGGGGGGGGGGCACCCCAGGAGCAGGGGCGGGTCCCACCCGCGGGTGGGGTCCAGGCCGCGGCAAGGGGCCCGTCCTGCCCCTGGGACCTCGCCTCTCGGCCCCCTTCGATTATAAGCCCCCTTTCGACCTAAAAACGCGAGCCCCGAACACTTTTTCTAGAAACCTTACGGAGCTCCGCCGCCATCACGAACCCTAAATTCGGGGTCCAGGATCGCTGTTCCGGCACCCTGCCGGAGTGGAGATCGCCGCCATCATCACCGCCAACGCCTCTCCATCAACCATCCATGTCGTCCCCCTCCATGTGTGAGTAGTTCCCTACTGTAGGCAAGGGGATGGAAGGGATTGAATAAGATTGCTCATGTAATTCGATGCCAAATTGTTAGGGCACGATGCCTAGTATCCTCTATTTGTGTTAATCATCGTTGGTGCAACTAGTTATGCTTAATGCTTGTCACTTTGGGCCCGGGTGCCATGTTTTCAGATCTGAACACTTATGTTTGGATGAGTATAATTGTTGTTTGGATCCTATCTACTAGTTGTATGCACTTGTTGTCAACCGAAACCGGAGACCCCGAGTGACAGAAACGGGGACATCGATGCGAATGGTTGGAAACTCGAGGGTTACATGTATTCATTGTGTGTTAATGCTTTGATCCGGTGTTCTATTAAAAGGAACACCTTAATTGCCATTTGTTCCTTAATTGGCCCGGGTGAAACCGGATGGCATGACAAAAGATGTCGTGCAAGTTCTTATTGCAAGCACGTACGGCCAAATTAGGAATACATGCCTATGACTGTTTGATACTTGGATGCTATTTATATATTTATTTGCTTGGTGCTTAGTTATGTTCATTTCATGAGCTATCTTATTCATGCAACGCCCGTCTATCTGTCCCTATGCCTACGGTGTTTTAATCCCACTGTTTACAACCATTACTTTTACCGTCATCATTGTTATCTTTATTTTATTACCGCTGTTACTATTCTACTGCTGCCATCAAATCACTGTTACTACTGATAAATTGCTTCGAGAGAAATCCTTTTCAGGTGTGGTTGAATTGACAACTCAACTGCTAAGGCTTATAAATATTCTTTGGCTCCCCTTGTGTCGAATCAATAAATTAGGGTCAAGCTACCCACGAAGACTGTTGCGATCCCCTACACTTGTGGGTCATCAAGACTATTTTCTGGCGCCATTGCCGGGGAGCATAGCTCTAATTATAAGTTCACCTGGGAGTTTTTCTGTCTGCTGTAATTTACTCTTCATCATGAAGGGTAAGCGAGATCCTAAGTTTCCAATGCTACCTTCCACCACAAGGAAAGGTACTGCTCTGAACTCTAAAGCTACTCTTGATTCACCTACTGTTTTAAGTCAACTTCTTACACCACATGTGAACGCTTGTCCTACTGTTGATGCTTTGCTTTCTGAGTCTGCTACTGCTTCTGATGAATTTAATGTTGCTTCTGTTGTGCTTGATGATGCTGGTTCTTTAGGCCCCTTTTTAGAATCTCTTGTCACTAGGTCCAAAGAGATTACAATGCTCAATGAAAATCTTACTACACCTGTTAGCTCTCCTAATCTATATAATTATGAGAGTAGGTATCCTGACGATTCCTACATTGATGTTAATGATGACTTTATTAGACAATATATAGATTGTTCTGCTTCTAAAGATCCTGATGCTTTGAGGAAATTGCTTGAAAAGCATGCTGTTAAGAATTATTTTACACCTGATCCTGAGTTTGCTACCTCTCCCATATGCATTAAAGATGATGATTTTAATTTCTCTGTTGATCTTTCACTCATATCTAATGTTGAATCTGATCCTTTTTGTGGAACTAAGGATGACAATGCTGTAGAACACATGAATAAATTAGCTTCGCTTAGCCTTCTATTTTCTGATAATAAAAAGATACAGCGTTACTATTTAGTAAAGCTGTTTCCTTTCTCATTAAAAGATGATGCCAAAGTGTGGTATAATGCTTTACCTTATGGATCCATAAAAAGTCCTCATGAATTGCTTGATGTTTTCTTTGCAAAATATTTTCCCGCTCACATGCAGCATGAGGCTTTGCAGAGAATTTTCAATTTCAGACAATTGGAGGATGAGCATCTCCCTAAAGCTTGGGGGAGATTCGGATCATTACTCAGGGCTCAGCCAGGGCATGATATTCTGAAAAATGAACTCCTTGATATATTTTATAATGGACTGACTGTTGAATCTAGGACATACCTAGATAGATGTGCTGGTTGTGTTTTCGGGAAAAGGACTGTAGATGAAGCTGAAGAACTAATGGCTAAGATTGCCAAAAATCATGATGAATGGAGCATTCCTGAACCTCCTCCATTACGAACTCTGAAGAAAAGGGGAGTGCTCTTCCTAAATCTAGAAGATATGCAAGAAGCCAAAAGATCTATTATGGAAAAAGGTATTAGAGTTGAAGATGTAAAGAATTTACCTCCAATTGAAACTTTATGTGAGCCTACCACTCACCCACCTATGGTAGAGGTACACTCTCTTCATAATTTTACTGTTAATGATATTCCTTATAGTAAGCCTCCTAGTCAGTGTTTGGATGAATTTGATAACTTTATTGTTAAACAAACTCATTTTAATATGCAAATTCAAGAACAATTAAATGATAACACCCTGGTTATTAAAAATTTGCATTCTGTCTTGGAGAAAACTTCTAATGATGTCAAAGGTCTTGTTAAGCATTTTCATATGGTCCAAACTCAACTTGAACAAATTACTAAAGTGCAAAAAGACTTGTTTGCTGGAATTCCTACACAAAGTAATAAACAAACTTGTGGTGTTTTAACTAGAGGAGGTATCTCTACTCAAGATCCTCTTTATCCTGAGGGACATCCTAAAAGAATTGAACAAGAATCTCAACTGGTTGAAAATAATATTAGTAGTTCCCCTAAAAAGAAAAGGAAAAAGAAGAAACATAAAGAATTAGGAGAAGCTAGTAATATGGAACTTGATAAAGAACCTACAAGTAATAATCCTAATGCTGTCTCTATTTCGGATGCTGAAACTGAAAGTGGTAATGAAGATGATAATGATACTAATGAACCTGAAGGACAGGAGGAGGAGACTGCACCTCCTGCTGCTAAAAAACATGGTAAAGAGAGAGAGCCATGGGTGCAAAAACCCATGCCTTTTCCATCTAAATCTCAGAAGGCTAAGGAAGAAGAACACTATAATAAATTCTGTGAATGGATGAAGCCCCTCTTTTTGCAAATTCCTTTGACAAATGCTATTAAGTTGCCTCCCTATTCAAAATATATGAAAGACATTGTTACTAATAAAAGAAAAATCCCTAATGAAGAAATATCCACTATGCTTGCTAATTACTCTTTCCATGGCAAGATTCCTAAAAAGCTTGGTGATCCAGGTATACCTACTATTCCTTGCTCCGTTAAAAATAATTATGTTAGAACTGCTTTACGTGATCTTGGTGCAGGAGTTAGTGTTATGCCGTTTTCTCTTTATAAGAGACTTTTATTAGATAAGCTTATTCCTATTGATATTTCCCTACAAATGGCTGATAAGTCCACTATTGTGCCCATTCGTATCTGTGAGGGTGTTCCTGTTAAAGTTGCTAACTGTTTAATCCTAACTGACTTCGTGGTATTGGAAATGCCTGAAGATGATAATATGTCTATTATTCTTGGGAGACCTTTTCTTAATACTGCAGGGGCTGTTATTGATTGCAATAAACGAAAAGTTACTTTTAACGATGATGATAAATAACACACGGTGTACTTTCCAAAGAAGATCAATACCAAAATTGGTTTGAACTCCATTGAGAATATTGAATCCATCAAGATTGGAACTATTGATTGTCCTATTCATACACATTCAAGAAAATATGAAACTCTCATGATTGGGACAATTCTTATTCAATATGAGGTAACTTGATTGTCTGTTGAATATTGAATAATTTATGTCAAATTTTTTTGGTGTGGTAGCAAGACTTGATCAACCTTGCTAACAAACCAACTTTAGCAACATAAAAGGTATCAAAATTCATCAAATTTTCTTCTATTGCTCATCTTTATTTTTTTGTAATTTTTATTTCTTGCTTAGTTTGTCCTTTTTAAATACCATTATCCTATTTTATTAGCTTATTTTGATCTCATTTAAGTTCCTCTGTAAAAGTTTTCGAAAATTTCCAGAAAAATAACATGAATTTTTTTATTTTTAAAGAGACACATGAGTGCTTGGGGCTGACTTGGGGGACACCCCAGGGGCACAGGCGGATCCCACCCGCGGGTGAGACCTTGGCCGTGGCCAAGGGCCGCCTGTGCCTCCTGGAGGGCCCCACCAGGTGAGCTGCCTCCCACACACTCCCTCTCTCTCGAAAAATCACTCCCCCATTGCTCAAAACCGAGTTTTTGCTCTTGAGTGCTGGGATTTTCGATCTCTTTGTTCAGCCCACTATTATTGCTGAAATTTGGAGCAAATCCTCTCCGGTATGTGACTCCTTCACTCCTCCAATTAGAATCTTGAATGGTTTTGTATAAGTTGAGTATTTTGTTGTTGTTTATGACTTTGAGTATGAACTTGCATGCTTGATTTGTGACTTGTTAGATGGATTTGATGCACGTACTAGTTGATATTGAGTTGTAGGAATAGTCTAATGCACTTCCTATATTTTATTTTCAAGTTTTATGAGGTTTGTTGAAAAATTTCAGAAAAGGAAGAGCATGCCTAAGTTCAATTTAGGTGGGATCTTTAAGAAGAAGGATCCCTCTTCTCGTCGAGAAACGAGAGGGTCACTTTCTAATGCACCAATGAGGCCTTCATATAATGAAGATTTGGAGCCACTTGGTGTTATTGTGCTTGCTCGAGAGACGGATGTACGTTCATCGGTATACCCATGTTATGAATTTCTATAAGCTGCAGGTATACACAATGAATTTACTAGTCTTGTCACTAATGCATCGTTGACAAATATTGTATTAGTGGAGAGGCCCCAATATCTTAAGCTCACTAACATCTTTGTGCAAAGATTTAATTTCAATGATGATCCATGTCACCCTAGTGTGGAGTTCATGCTACATGAGCGACCTTGTAGAATGCCTTTGTCTGAGTTTTGCAGCGCTTTAGGAGTGAGGAACTCGGGGCTCACAGGCAAGATGAACACGCAGCCCCAGTACCTCAAGGAGATCTATGCCGGAATCTGTCATGATGGTTGGAGAGACTCTACGCGTGCAAAATTTGGGAGCATTCAGTTTCCAGCTGTGAGGTATTTGGGCTATGTCATTGCTCGTTGTATCCTTCCCCGGGATAACACGAGTAACATGACTAGTCTTGATCTTGCTATTCTTGCCGCAGCCATTAATTGTGATGAAACTCATAACATTGGCGCTCTTATTGCTCGTCGTCTTAGCACTAACAAGGTTAGAGGGCCTATTTATGGAGGGATTATTGCTTCGATCATGCTTGCTACTGCCATGCTTCCTCCTAGAGAGGATGATCTAGAGTTGGATTTTATTAGGCTTAATCTTGCTGCAATGAAAACTCACCACTATGTCACTTATGATTCCACTTTGGAGAATTTGCAGTACATGTTATTATTTTGTTTTGATCTGGATAACCCTCGCTTTGTGAGATTACCTGCTCCTGCTTTGTTTGATACTGTTGCTAGGGACGGATATTCATTTCCCGAGGAGGTGCTGGATGAGTACCTCACATCATTAGTCCCTGAGGAGGAGCCGGAGGAGGAGCCACAGGATATGCAGTGGCAGCCACAGACGGGCGCTAACTGGGGCGTGCCACCACCATGGTAGATGAGCCCCACTTAGGTCAAAAGCCTAAGCTTGGGGGAGTACGTATCTATCACCGTCACCTTTTTTACTATGTTCACTTAAATGCTTTATGTCGGTGTGTTCATCATTCCTTTGTGTATCCGTTAGTGTGTTCCTTTTGGTTTCTTTTCGCTCTTTTAAATTTGCTCAGTCGCCTTAGTTGTTCTTTTTGTTTATTAATCAAAAATCCAAAAAGATTTCCTCTTTGTTTGCCTCTTCTTTCTCATAATCAAAAAGACCGAAAATATTTTCTTTTATTTCTTGTTCGTTTGTTTTCTACTTCGTTTTTAGTCGCTTCTTTCCAAATTGAAAACAGCAAAAAGATTTCTCTTCTAGTTCTGCGCTATTCCTTTCACTATTCGAAAAACACAAAAATATTTTCTCGTCTTCTTCGTTTTGTAGTTGTCTCAGAGTTCAACCAGTGTTTGTGATGACACTTGCACATTTTTATTATTTCCATATCTTTCGGTTGTGCAAGCGTCTATGCAATAATGATGATATTTGGCGACGCGGATTTGATGAGGAAATTCGGTATGAACTCTATTTGTTTTCATTTTTGTACAGATGCTTATCCTCATGCTCATGTTTTAGTTTGCTATGATGGAATGTTGCGTAGATGATATTACTTAGTTTTTATGGATTCCTATGCTTAGCCTCAACTTGTTAAGAGTGGATAATTTGTCATGTAGACGTGAGCATGTTTTGCATTGTTTATAATATGGTATGGTGAAGTGAGATCCTCCTCCAAAAGATTTATTTGGATTGACTTGGCACATGTTCACACATGTAAAAGACTAAAAATAAAGTCTGTTAAGCCTTGATGGTTTATTGTGCCTAGAATTGTAGTATCACTCTTATGCTTTATTCATTGATTGATTTTGTCACAAAGCATGATTATGACAGTAGTGCTATTGATCGGTCGCTCCCGAGTCTTTTGCTAGCCTCCATTTGCACTGGGTGTAATTGTCCATCCATGCATCCGTTTTACTTAAGCCAAAGTATTCCATTTGAGTCCACTATATCTTCCTACATATGGTATTTCACCACCATTCCAAGTAAATTTGTCATGTGCCACCTTTAAATCATTCAAAAAAAAATTATGTCTCTGTTTTTAGCTCATGAGGAAGCAGTAGAGGGCTAGATATAACTTGTGATAAGCAAGGTCACTTCCCCCTTTTCACCCGGTGTTGATGGATTACGTTTTCACTTGAATCAACCCGAGAGCAGCTTAAGCAAAATATAAATATAACTCACCATTCTCCTCCGCGCAATGCAAAATCTGAGAAATCAGCTCAAACATTGGACAGTGGTGAAACCAAGAAGAAAGAGGAGCATACTCGCTCCTCTAAAAAACCAGCTGCTCTCACAAGTCTAAAATCCTTGCTTGTTATGAGGGACCAGATAGCCTCTCTGTTGTGAAATCATTGACGAAAGAATGCATCTCTCAAAACTGTTTTATTTCTGCTTATAAAAATAAAAAGCTCTAGCACATGATTAATCCCTGCTTCCCTCTGTGAAGGGCCTTTCTTTTATATATTTATGTTGAGTCATCACCCTTCTTTGAGCACCATCCTATAGAGCATTGCTGTCATTCTGAGTATAACGTGCTTTGTCCCAAAGGTTTAATGATTGGAGCATGTTTGAGATACTTCTCAATTCTGATAACTTTACATCTAGTCACCGTTTAATGTCTCAAGAGGTTCCCGGCATTTATGTTTTGCCCCACAAAAGGGACAAGCGAGAGATCACTTTACCATGCCTAGTTATATGCATTGCATCGGTGCTATTTGTTTGCATGTTTAAATTATTACTTGTTAGCATATTATGAGTTTTGCATAAGTCTCCATGATTGCTTTAGTTCTATTGTTTTTGTAACTTCTCTCTTGTGCTTATTAAAATACTGATCATGGTTTAAACTTCTATGCTCTAAATGAAGCAAATGTGTTTGTCAAAGTTTCTTTTATCGCATCCAGTTTGTCAACTGAATTGCTTGAGGACAAGCAATAAGCTAAGCTTGGGGGAGCTGATACGTCGCAAATGTATCTACTTTTCCAAACACTTTGCTATTGTTTTGCCTCTGAATATTAATAAATTTGTTTGGAACTAACCCGAACTGACGCTGTTTTCAGCAGAATTGCATTTGGTGTATTTCTTTTGTCCAGGATTCAGAAGTTCGCGGAAAATTCCAGAAAAATCAGAAAAAGTATTTTTGAGGGAAAAGAGCCACGGAGCTAGAAGACCGCGAGGGGGGCCACCCCAGGAGCAGGGGCGGGTCCCACCCGCGGCTGGGGTCCAGGCCGCGGCAGGGGGGGCGCCCCTGCCCCTAGGACCTCACCTCTCGGCCTCCCTTCACTTATAAGCCCCCTTTCGACCTAAAAACGCGAGCCCCAAACACTTTTTCCAGAAACCTTACGGAGCTGCGCCGCAATCACGAACCCTAAATTCGGGGTCCAGGATCAATGTTCCGGCACCCTGCCGGAGTGGAGATCGCCGCCATCGTCACCGCCAACGCCTCTCCATCAACCATCCATGCCGTCCCTGATGTCTACTACACACTTCTATTCTTGTAGACTTGTTGGGCCTCCAAGCGCAGAGGTTTGTAGGACAGCGGAAAATTTCCCTTAA
Organism: Puccinellia tenuiflora; assembly: GCA_012064385.1. Classification (NCBI taxonomy): domain Eukaryota; kingdom Viridiplantae; phylum Streptophyta; class Magnoliopsida; order Poales; family Poaceae; genus Puccinellia; species Puccinellia tenuiflora. Next base: position 361,910 of record QRDG01000572.1, on the reverse strand, counting down.
GTGAGTAACCCAAGGTTTATCGAATCCACGGAAGGTAGAGATCAAAGATATCCCTCTCAAGCAACCCTGCAATTAAGATACAAGAAGTCTCTTGTGTCCCCAACACACCTAATACAATTGTCAGTTCTATAGGTGCACTAGTTCGGCGAAGAGATGGTAAAATGCAAGTGATATGGATGGTAAAAGGTGATTTTGTAATTCTGTAATAAAATGGCAGCAAGCAAACAAGTGACAAAAGTGACTACAAACGGTGTATCAATGCTTGGAAACAAGGCCTGGGCTTCATACTTTCACTAGTGACTACTCTCAACATCATTAACATAATTAAACACATGATAGTTCCACAAAAACACATGCTTGGTAGACGTTACTCGGAGATCATTCTTTCGTGGATCAAATAGGATGAGAATTGCATAGGGCTACGAAAAGCACACCTTAAAGTTTGTATTCCACATCTATGGACACTTCATGCTGTCACTATCCACATCCAAAGATAGTACTAACAAACACCAGAACATATTTCTTGAATGGTCTCTTTTTTCAATAACACAAGCATCAAGAAACCTCATGATCTATTCAATCCAACAATAATAAAGAACAAACTCATGATGAAGATCCTTCCAATCTATTATCTATAGAGTCACACACGGCACCCACACTGTCACTGAGATACCGTGATCACAACGGTGACTCCGGAAATTGTACTAAATAACATCACTTGAGCAAAATCATATCCATTACACATAGGGAAACATCATGTATTCAACTACACTAAGAAAGCTCATGATCACAACGAAGATCACTTCATGGGAGAGAGAGAGATAACCACATACCTACTTGTATAAGCCTCAGCCCCGGTGAAGGACTACTCCCTCCTCATCATGGGAAGCAGCGGTGTCGATGGAGATGGCTCCGGCGGTCGATCCCCATCCCGGCAGGGTGCCGGAACAGGATCAGATTGGACCCCGAACTAGGGTTTTCGGTGACGGCACGTCGGGGTCAAGTTTCTGGAAAATAATGGCCGCCTCCATGTTTTTAGGTTAAAAGGGATTTTATAGGCGTCGGAGGGGGCCGAGGGGACGCCCCACGAGCAGGGGTGGGTCCCACCCGCGGGTCCAGGTGGCACCACGGCAGCAGGCCGCCCCTGACCTGTGGGTGGCCCCCCAGGCTGCCCTTTGGTCAATAGGTGTCTTCCGTCGCATAAAAAATCTCCGTAAATTTTGGTGCAATTCCGGGAATATTTCCAGAAGTAAATTTCTGAAATAAAAAGATAGCAAAAACAGGGAACTAGCACTTGGCATCTTGTCAATAAGTTAGTCCGACAAAATGCATAAAAATGATGTAATATGATATTAAAAACATGTGACAACATCACAAAACTAGCATGGATCGCTCAAAAATTATAGATACGTTTGAGACGTATCAGTCCCCCTCCGTGTGTGAGTAGTTCCTTGTTGTAGGCAAGGGGATGGAAGGGATTGAATAAGATTGCTCATGTAATTCGATGCCAAATTGTTAGGTCATGATGCCTAGTATCCTCTATTTGTGTTAATCGTCGTTGGTGCAACTAGTTATACGTAATGCTTGTCACTTTGGGCCTGGGTGCCATGTTTTCAGATCTGAACACTTATGTTTGCATGAGTATAATTGTTGTTTGGATCCTATCTACTAGTTATATGCACTTGTTGTCAACCGGAACCGAAGACCCCGAGTGACAGAAACGGGGAGATCGATGGGAATGGTTGGCAACTCGAGGGTTACATGTATTCATTGTGTGTTAATGCTTTGATCCGGTGTTCTATTAAAAGGAACACCTTAATTGCCATTTGTTCCTTAATTGGCCCGGCTGAAACCGGATGGCAGGACAAAAGATGTCGTGCAAGTTCTTATTGTAAGCACGTACGACTAAATTAGGAATACATGCCTATGACTGTTTGATACTTGGATGCTATTTATATATTTATTTGCTTGGTGCTTAGTTATGTTCATTTTATGAGCTATCTTATTCATGCAACGCCCGTCTATCTGTCCCTATGCCTACGGTATTTTAATCCCACTGTTTACAATCATTACTTTTACCGTCATCATTGCTGTCTTTATTTTATTACCGCTGTTACTATTCTACTGCTGCCATCAAATCACTGTTACTACTAATAAATTGCTTCGAGAGAAATCCTTTTCAGGTGTGGTTGAATTGACAACTCAACTGCTAAGGCTTATAAATATTCTTTGGCTCCCCTTGTGTCGAATCAATAAATTAGGGTCAAGCTACCCGCGAAGACTGTTGCGATCCCCTACACTTGTGGGTCATCAGGCCTCGTTTCATCCTTACAAAAGATTTGCTCGATCCGGAGGGCTAAGAGAAGAAAGATCATTAATATATGTATATAGACAGCAGAGGCTTAATTAATTAATATATATATGCACCTTGTCCGAGTTTACAATTTCTAATGTTTCACCGGAGCCGCTGGCTTCTCCCTTGTCGGCTTCTCCCTCATCGGAGCCGCCGAGTTCTATGTCGCCCCAGCCGTCGGAGCCGTCTCCTCGGTTGAGAGACTCATCTCCCTCACCGGAGTCGTTGAGAAACTGCTTGGTGACATCGCCGCGGATCATATCCTCGAGGATATTTTCCTGATTTTCGTCTCTGCCGTGTGGTTCCATAGTTTCTACAAAATGACAAAGTAGTAATTTAAATCAATAATTAAGGAAAATGACATAATGTTTCTTTATTGGCATAATTTAAATGGCATAATTTTTAAATGGTCCACTAATTTTTTGATCATAGCTAATTCATAGCAACTAATTTAAAATGGAATAATTTAAAATGGCATAATTTTAAAATGTACCACTAACTTTTGATCTAACTTCTAACAAATTTAAATGGTCCACTAATTTTTAAATGGTCCACTAATTTTGGCCTAACTTTTAAAAATTCCTAAAATTAATTCTAACCTAAATTAATTCTACAATTTTGGCCTAACTTTTAAAAATTCCTAAAATTAATTCTAACCTAAAATTAATTCTAACCTAAAATTATTCTAACTAAAATTGCTAGATAAATATTCTAACTAAAATTGCTAGACAAATTGCTAAATAATTATTCTAACTAAAATTGCTAAATATTCTAACTAAAATTGCTAAATATTCTAACTAAAATTGCTAAATATTCTAACAAAAATCGGCCTAAGCTTACCTGTCGCGTCGGCGACGGAGAGGATGGCGAGACGAGGCCGGCGTGGGACCCAGTGGTGGTGGTACTGCGGCGCGGAGGAGCGGCGCGGACGAGGGCGACGCGACGCGGAGGAGGGCGCAGCGAAGGAGGGCGGCGCGGCGCGGAGGAGGGCGGCACGGCGCGGAGGAGGGCGGCACGACGCGGAGGAGGGCGGCGCGGCGGAGGGCCGAGGCCGAGCAGGGCTTCGCCGCGGGGATGGATTGCGCCGGTTGAGAATGAAGCCGTTTCGGCTCCAATTTTTGCAAACGAAGGGAAAAAGGGCCTTTAGTCCCGGTTCGTGCTACCAACCGGGACAAAAGGCCCTCTAGTCCCGGTTGGTAGCACGAACCGGGACTAAAGGTCCCCCAGCGCGCGCAAATTTTGGCGGCTGATCGAAAGGCCTTTAGTCCCGGTTGGTGCTACCAACCGGGACCAAAGGTTTTTTTTCTTTAATTCATTTTTAAAAAAATCAATTTTCTGCATATTTTATGATCTGGTTATCAGGAAAATTCAAGTAATATATCAAATTATTCAGTAAAATTTAATCTATCTATTTATAACAAATGCATTAATATTTGAAATGTTTTTGAATATGAATTTAAATAATTTTTGCATACTTTCGAATCTGATAAAACTTTCAACATGAAAAGTGTTTGAATTTGAATAACTGTCCCAAAACCATTTTTTGTTTTCTAAAATAATTAATCTAACTATTTAAACTATTAACCATTTTGCCATTTTCAATAAAAAATGCATTAACTAGTATTTTTTGCATATTTTTGAATCTGACAATACTTTCAACATGAAAAATATTTGAATTTGAATAACTAATCCAAAACAATTTTCTGTTTTCTAAAATAATTAATCTAACTATTCAAACTATTAACCATTTTGCCATTTTCATTTTTTTAGTGTCAAAACAGGTTTTTTTTGTGAACCACCTACTTAGGCTTTTTTTGTGAAGCACCTACTTAGATAGAAAATAATAGACCACCTTATAAGTGCATATAACCTTGGGTTTGGATATAAAAATATACTTATATCTTTTCATTTAATTAATATCTACTAAATTAATTTATATCTAATCATTTCATTTATATCCATTCATTTAATTTATATCTATTGAATTAATTCATATCTAATCATTTCATTTATATCTATTGAATTAATTTTGCCATTTTCAATTAAAAAATGGATTAACTAATATGTCAACGACCGCATACAAATCATTTGTCCTAACCAATGACAATAGTACGGAATGACAACAGTGGATTATTTGTCCTAACAATCTTAGTCATATTTCTGCCTAGGCCTATAATACTCGTCCTCGTAGTTGTCGTCGTCGCTATCCTTGGACGGCGCTCGTGGCTCCAACCTCGACGGGTGAGCACGCCTGGACTGGATGTGAGGGTAGCGCACGTGGGGGTTATCGCCGGCCGTGATGTAGTCCATGGCGCTTTGGAGAGTCCGGCCACCCCACCACAGCCGACGGCCGGCCTCATTGAAGTTCGAAGGAGGCGGGCCGTCCTCCTCGTACCTGGCAAGCGCCCTCTCACGCCGATTGATGAAGAAGGCGTCCCAAGTCGGGAGGTAGTCGGGATGCCAGCGGGGATCCATCCGCTGCTCCGGCGTGAGCTCGAGGTAGTAGTGGTTCGTGATGGCCGCCCGACGCGCCACACCTTGATGGACAGGAGGGACCGGCACGCCTCCGGCGCTCAGCCACCAGTCGGCGGGGACGCGGTAGCCGGGCGGGCAGGGGTAGTTCGAGGCGCAAAGCGCCTCCGCCTCAGGTTAGGTTAGAGTGGGTACGGTGGAAGCCATGGGAGAGTTCAGAGGTTGCAGATATGAGTTTAGATGTGATATGGCAATGGCGGCCAAGCCTACATATATATAGTGAGAAATGGCGGGAAGACGAAGGCCGAAAGCGGTGGAAAGCGCAGGAAGAAGCACACGGATCGTGTGTTTCCTTCGAGCGCTTCTGAGCGTTGGATCAGAGGTGTGTTTCTTTTGAGCGCTTGTGAGGTGTTGGATCGTGTGCACACGGATCGTGTGTTTCCTTCGAGCTCTTGTGAGCCGTTGGATCAGAGGTGTGTTTCCTTCTAGCGCTTGTGAGCCGTTGGATCAGAGGTGTGTTTCTTTCGATGCTCCTTTAGTCCCGGTTCCAGCTACCAACCGGGACTAAAAAGGTGAAGAGTTGCCCTATATAAGTACCCACCATGAGGAGGAAGAGGAAGAACAAGAGCACGACAACAGCAAAAAGAGAAGACAGAGGACTCCTCTATGCACGAGCTTCTCGAAGATGTCGTTGGGCAGTGACCTATGACATCTTCGAGGAGCTCCGCATAGAAGCGTTCTCTCAGTGCTAAGAGGGTTCTATCTAGAAATCCTACAGTTCATCGACCGAATACAAATCATTCGGATTCCCTGCATACGTCCTACGGTGCATTTGATATGCGGGCACTCTCTAGCCACCGTAGGGTTGTATGCAGGTGAAACCGTGTGTTTTGTTCTATCTAGAAATCCTTCAGTTCATCGACCGAATACAAATCATTCGGATTCCCTGCATACATCCCGACGATGCATTTGATATGCGGGCACTCTCTAGCCACCGTCGGGCTGTATGCAGGGGAACCTTTGTGTTTTGTTCCAACTTCTTCTGAGTTTTCAGAACATAGTTACATAAAAGGTTTAATGCATTTTCTTTAGAACCAAGTGGTACCAAAAGGAATGGGACATTGTGTGCCAAGTTTGAGAACACTCATACATAAATTGTTTAATATATTATTACACATAACCAACATCCCCATCTAGCGTATGTGCCTTGCTTATGATCGCTATGATCGCTTCTTCAACCGTAACCATGGAGCATCTTCATTATGTAACGGGATGGTTGGGTCAGTTTTCACTCTGAAGGGCGGAATTTCATCAAACTTATCATAATATGCTGACATGTCTGTCTTTTCCTCGACTCCCATGATGTTTCTTTTCTCTGAAAGAACTATGTGACGCTTTGGCTCATCGTGTGATGTATTACTTTGCTTATTTTTTCTTTTTCAGTCTGGAGGACATGTCCTTCACATAGAAAACCTGAGCCACATCATTGGCTAGGACGAATGGTTCGTCTCTGTAAGCAAGATTCTTGAGATCCACTGTTGTCATTCCGTACAGCTGGTCTACCTTTACCCCTTCTCCATTCATGTTGACCCAACTGCACCGAAACAAAGGGACCTTAAAAGTAGGTCCATAGTCAAGTTCCCATAACTCCTCTATGTACCCACAATATGTGTCCATTTGCCCATTCTCGTCTGTTGCATCAAAGCGGACACCACTGTTTTGGTTGGTACTCTTTTTATCTTGGGAGATCGTGTAAAATGTATTCCCATTTGTCTCGTACCCTTGGAAATTCAATACAGTCGAAGATGGTGACGCGGCCAACAAGTAGAGCTGATCTCCAACAGTGGTGTCATTCATGAGATGTAATCGCAACCAACTACCGAAAGTCTCCATGTGTTTTTCTTAAATCCAGGAGTCAGGCTTCGTACACTATTCTTGTGTACCTCGATATATGGAGCCACGAAGGTGGAACTTTGTAGAACTGTGTAGTGTGCTTGAGTGAAAGAATGCCCGTCCCTACATATCATTGCTTTCTTTCCTAGCGTGCCTTTTCCAGTAAGTCTCCCCTCATGCCGCGATTCAAGAATACCAATCGGCTTAAGGTCAGAAATAAAGTCAACACAGAACTCAATGACCTCCTCTGTTCCATAGCTCTTGGAGATGCTTCCTTCTGGCCTAGCACAGTTATGAACATATTTCTTTAAGACTCCCATGAACCTCTCAAAGGGGAACATATTGTGTAGAAATACAGGACTGAGAATGGCAATCTCGTCGACTAGGTGAACCAAGAGATGCTTCATAATATTGAAGAAGGATGGGGGGAACACCAACTCAAAACTAACAAGACATTGGACCACATCCCTCTGTAACCTTGGCAGACTTTCTTGATCGATTACCTTCTGAGATATTCCATTGAGGAATGCACATAGCTTCACAATGGGTACTCGAACATTTTCCGGTAGAAGCCCCCTTAATGCAACCGGAAGCAACTGCGTCATAATCACGTGGCAATCATGAGACTTCAGGTTTTGGAATTTTTTATCTGCCATATTTATTATTTCCTTTATATTTGACGAGAAGCCAGCCGGGACCTTGATACTGCTCAGGCATTCAAAAAATATTTCTTTCTCTGCTTTGGTAAGAGCGTAGCTGCTTTGACGCCCTTTATCCGTGTGCTTGTTGTATGGGCCTTTCATACGTTGCTGGTCCTCCCGTGCTTCCGGTGTATCTTTTGTCTTTCCATACACGTCGAGGAAGCCTAGCAGGTTCACGCAAAGATTTTTTGTCACGTGCATCACGTCGATTGAAGACCGGACCTCTAGGACTTTCCAATAGGGTAGCTCGCAAAATATAGATTTCTTCTTCCATATGTGCGCGTGTCCGGTAGCGACGTCTTTCAGAACAGATTGACCGCCAGGACCCTTTCCAAAGATTACGTCTATGTCCTTGACCATACCAAATATAGCATCACCATCAGGGAGGTTAGGCTTCTTCCGGTGATCTGCCTCACCTTTTAAATGCTTGCCTTTCTTTCTTACGGGATGATTGGTTGGAAGAAATTGACGACACCCCAGGTACACAACCTTCTTACATTTTTCCAAATATGTACCTTTAGTATTATCTAAACAGTGCGTGCATGCGTTGTATCCCTTGTTTGACTGTCCTGAAATGTTACTAAGAGCAGGCCAATCATTAATGGTTACGTACAACAACGCTCGTAGGTCAAATTCCAGCTGTTTGTGCTCATCCCACAACTGCAAAAGTTCATCAACTAATGGCCTTAGATACACATCAATATCGTTGCCGGGTTGCTTCGGGCCTTGGATGAGCACTGGCATCATAATGAACTTCCGCTTCATGCACAACCAAGGAGGAAGGTTGTAGATACATAGAGTCATGGGCCAGGTGCTGTGACTGCAGCTCTGCTCCCCAAAAGGATTCATGCCGTCTGTACTTAGACCAAACCATAAGTTTCTTGCGTCACCTGCAAAGTCCGAGAACTCTCTCTCGATTTTTCTCCACTGCGACCCATCGGCGGGGTGTCTCAACTTTACGTCTTTCTTACGCTCTTCTTTGTGCCATCGCAACAACCTGGCATGCTCTTTGTTTCTGAACAGACGTTTCAACCGTGGTATTATAGGAGCATACCACATAACCTTAGCAGGAACCCTCTTCCTGGGGGGCTCGTCATCGCCCTCAACATCACCAGGGTCATCTTGTCTGATCTTGTACCGCAGTGCAGTGCATACCGGGCATGCATCCAAATTCTCGTACTCCTCACCGCAGTAGAGGATGCAGTCATTAGGGCATGCATGTATCTTTTGCACATCTAATCCTAGAGGGCAGATAGCCTTCTTTGCTTCGTACGTAGTCTCGGGCAATTCGTTATCCTTTGGAAGCTTCGGCTTCATTATTTTCAGTAACTTCTTAAATCCCTTGTCAGATAAACCAGTCTCTGCCTTCCATTTCAGCAATTCCAGTGTGGTACCGAGCTTTGTGCTGCCATCTTCGCAATTTGGGTACAACAACTTTTTGTGATCCTCTAGCATGGCCTCCAACTTCAGCTTCTCCTTTTCTGTATTGCATTCTTGTTTTGCATCAGAAATGACCTGACCAAGACCATCATCGGGCTCATCTGATGCCCGCTGTTCTTCACCTCCTTCTTCTTCATTGTCTTCCATCGCAGTATCACCGTATTCTTCAGTGAACATAGGATAGTTGTCATCATCCTCTTCTTCTTCATTGTCTTCCATCATAACCCCTCTTTTTCCGTGCTTGGTCCAACAATTATAGCTGGGCATGAAACCTCTCCGAAGCAGGTGGCCTTGAAGGGTTCTCGAGGAAGAGTGCTCCTTGATGTTCCGACAGTCCACACATGGACAAGGCATAAAAACATCCTCTTTGTTTGCCTCAGCCACAACGAGAAATTTATGCAGGCCTGCAATAAAATCGGGACTGCGTCGGTCGCCGTACATCCATCGCTGCTGTTCATCCATCTGCATATCATATAATTAGGTTTATCAAATACTATTAGAATAACATCTTGAATAGTGAAATGACCACCATACATCGACACATGCAATATTTGTATCAATTACAGATGAAAAGGACAAGGTTGCTAACCTCGATCGATCGGAGGAAAGAGAGAGGAGAAAGCTTATGTGTGGCTCGGGCACCTCATATCATTTTGTGTGAACTTAAGTGTGGCTCGGGCATTTTATCAAACACCTCTAGTGCATAGCAAAGGAAAACAAACTAGCACCCACCTCTCACACCTCCTAGCAGGAAAAAAAAAGAGAGGAGAAAAGCTGGCTGGCTTGGTGCATATATAGGCAGGGGAGGAGTATTAGTCCCGGTTCTTGCTACGAACCGGGACTATTGCTCTAGGGCGCGCCACGTGTTCGGCACGGGAGCTTTAGTCCCGGTTCGTAGAACGAACCGGGACTAATGCCCCCATCCGAACCGGGACCAATGGCTCACGGGGACCTGGCAGCTCGAACCGGGATCAATATCTGGCATTGATCCCGGTTTGTGGCCGAACCGGGCCTAATGGCTTTCCGAAAGGCCCTTTTTCTACTAGTGAGGGCTCGGTAGAACGTGGTAAAATTCAGAAGAACTTGAGTGTATTATTGATCATCAGATCCTTTACGTCTGTTTTTTTGCATGGTAGTACGTGTCTCACTTATATAAAATCATTACTATTAAATTGGGATTGGACGTGATTGTTCATGATGGTACGTCCCGCAAAGACGACCGATCGTTAAAACCAATCCAACAAACAAACCTAATCCGTGATGGTTACAGAACGGAAACTATAGCGAAACTCTCTCCACACCGAGCGGGCCAAGCCCAATTGAGACACCCAGGAGGATCGGTAAAAGATCGGAAGTACCGGTTCAGTATCGAAAAGAAAAGATACGCCCCAATCGTTCCCCCGACGCGAGCTCTGCTGTCCTTCCCCAAACCCGCCGCCGCCCGCTACCTACGGCCGTCTCCAGCAAACTCCTCCCGAGCAGCCTCCTCTAACTCATCCACCACCACCACGCGGCGCACCACCCCGGCTTCCCCAAGCCGTAGACGCGACTTCACAATCACCACGAGAATGAGAGGATGCATGCTAGCTACTTGCTGCTGCTTTGCGTCCGCGATGCTAGCTAGCTTGGAAGAAAATCCTATACTTGTCTTGGTACTTGCTACTTGCTTGCTATTGTTTTTTTTAGATAAAGAGTATATATTAATATCGCAAAGATACCAATTACACCCAGCCTCTGCAACAACGCAATAACCGAAGGTATTACGGATGCACACAGCCAAAAGACAGTAAGAAGAAGAAACTAAAAAAAAAAGAAAAATCCCACTACAGAGTTACAGTCCTTGTAGCAGCAGCAAAACCACCAGCAAAACAACACCTGATGTCCAATCTCTCCAAACGCAACGCCTTCAAGAAGGAAACAGTGCACAAGCGCCGTCATCGCCCGATCGAGATCTTGGGTTTTAACCCTGGAGATAGTCACCGTTGTCAAAACAATGTCTTCAACAAGTACATTGCCAGGCACAACCAATTAAGGCCAGACCTTGAACCCTCTCTTTCGACATCACCAAAGCGACCACCAAAAAGAAAAAAAAGAAAAACATATCACCTCTCTACCCGATCTTCGCTTCACATCTATGGCGAAGTTGGTTACAAGGAGTACCGTATGTACATTTGTACGGACATGAGTTCGTTTGGACATACAGAAACTGCGTCTGTTACGGTTGTAATCTAATCCCAACATGTTAGTCGCACCTCGCAGAGCATCGCCTCCTTTGATTCATAGGATTGTTGTAGGAAAAACGTAGGATTCCCGTTCCTATAGGAATTTGCACTGTAGATGCATTTGATTCATAGGAAACCAAGCAAAGGAATTTTGAAGGAAATTTTCCTTGCTACCAGATTCCTATGGAATACAAAGGAAATAAACAATCTGGCTAGACCTCATTTTTTCATTCCTTTGAGGCTTTTAAAGGAAATAATCCTGTAGGGTTGCATTGGCAATCCTATCTTTTTTTCGAAAAAGGGTCACCCAGCCTCTGCATCAAAGTGATGCATACGGCTCTTTATTGCTTTATTTTATTCATCATTCGTCATCCAAAGGACGGTACAACTCATGGATCAACTAAAGTCGATACAAAGATCAACCATCTGAACAGACTAAAACAACCAAACTTGCTAGACATTTAGAACACCAAACGCTTATGAAGCCGCCAGCCGCACTGGTTGTATAAGTCCTTGGCTACCATCTCCAAAATGTTGCACCCAGAAGCCATGACCTTGCGCTTGTCCTCTGGTTGGAGATATGACCACATATGAATCCAATGGGTAACCAATGGAATAACCTACAAAAAAGATATATATTTCTGCTTGTTAAATACCAAATCATTACGTATATTCCAAATCGTCCAAAGTACCGCAGAAACACCCACTCTAATATTATGAATCACCACTTTTGGGATGCCCTTGAGCCAATTACCAAAAAGGTTAGTAATGTTTTTGGGTGGCGCCAAACCAAAGGACATATGAATAATACGCCATATAGTTCTTGCAACATGACACTCGAAGAAAAGATGTTGTACTGTTTCATTATGTTCGCAAAAGCAACATTTTTGATTACCTACCCAGTTTCTTTTTGCAAGGTTGTCTTTCGTTAAAATGACTTTCCTCCTAAGCAACCACATAAAAATCTTGATTTTTAGTGGTACTTTCATTTTCCAAATGAATTTTTGGTCACACTTTGGCTGATCATTAAGAAGATCCAAATACATGGATTTGACTGTGAAAGTCCCGGAAGAGGTTAGCCCCCAAACAAAAACATCTTGATTGTTTGAAAGGGAGACATGCATAAGCCGACTCACTAATTCAAGCCACTTATCCCAACTATTACCACTGAGAGTACGACGAAAAGTGATATCTAATTGCGGGTTTGATAAAACATTGGCCACCGTAACTTGTTTCCGTTGGACAATATTATAAAGCATTGGGTATTGTTTAGCTAAAGACATATCCCCCAGCCAGGTATCTTCCCAGAACCTTGTGTTCATACCATTGCCAATTGTAAAAGAACCTCTCATAAAGAAATCCTCTTTAGTTTTCATTAGACTTTTCCAAAATGGTGAGTCCATCGGTTTGGCAGTAACTTGGGATAAGGTTTTAGAATACAAATATTTATTATGAATTAATTCTTGCCACACTCCCTCCTCATTTAAAAGTTTAAACAGCCACTTACTAATTAAGCATTTATTTTTTAACTCCAAAACTTCCACCCCCAACCCCCCTTGGTCTTTTGGTCTACAAATAATCTCCCACTTTGTTAGCCTATACTTTCTTTTATGACCGTCACTTTGCCAAAAAAACCTCGATCGAAACATGTCTAGTCTCTTGCGAACCCCTTTTGGAATCTCAAGAAACGATAACATGAACATGGGGAGACTAGTCAACACTGAATTAATAAGGATAAGCCGGTCCCCATAAGATAAAAGTTTCCCAAACCAACAACTTAGCTTCTTCTCAAACCGATCCTCCACCACCTTCCAGTCACTATTCTTCAGCTTACGGTAATGAATTGGAATGCCAAGATAAGTAAAAGGTAACACACCTGGCTCACACCCAAATAATTGCATGTAATCACTCTCCAACTCCTTGGCCCCCCCCAAAACAAAATAGTTCACTCTTATGAAAATTAATTTTAAGCCCCGATAACTGCTCGAAGATGCACAATATAAGCTTCATGTTTAGCGCTTTGTCTATATCGTGTTCCATAAAAATTATGGTATCATCAGCGTATTGAAGTATGGACACGCCACCATCAACCAAATGAGGAATCAGGCCCGCTACTTGGCCATCCTCCTTAGCCCGGTTGATCAAAATTGCCAACATATCAGCCCCAATGTTGAATAAAATAGGAGATAGAGGGTCTCCTTGCCTTAACCCTTTTTGCGTTTGAAAGTAATGACCTATGTCATCATTCACCTTTACCCCCACACTACCACGACACACAAATTGGTTAATCCATTGACACCAAACTGGGTCAAAGCCTTTCATGCGCATTACTTGTTGTAAAAAACCCCAATTCACCTTGTCATATGCCTTCTCAAAGTCTATTTTCAAAAGTACCCCATCTAATTTTTTGGAATGTAGTTCATGTAGGGTTTCATGCAAAACGACAACCCCTTCCAAAATGTGTCTACCCGGCATGAAAGCTGTTTGAGTTGGGCGAATAACAGTTTGAGCCACCTTAGAAATTCGGTTAGTGCCAACTTTTGTGAAGATCTTGAAACTCACATTTAGTAGACAAATTGGTCTATATTGCTGAATCTGGGTCGCATTCTCTTTTTTTGGTAAAAGAATAATTGTACCGAAATTCAAATGAAATAGGGGCAACTCCCCTTTTTGGAAATCACGAAACATATCCAGCAAATCATTTTTTATAAAATCCCAACAATATTGATAAAACTCAGCAGGGAACCCGTCTGGTCCCGGTGCTTTGTTTTTTTCCATTTGCATGATTGCATTATATACCTCCTCTTCAGAAAAATTGGCAATGAGAATTTCATTTTCTTGCGTTGACAATTGAGGCATGTCAAGATTTTCGGATTCAAGCAATGAAAAATTATTCACAGCCGGTGCTCCAAATAATTTTTTGTAAAACTCTGAAATATAGACTTTTAGATTTTCATGACCAACAATGGTACCCTCTTCCTGTTCCAATTGGAAAATCATTTTCCTTCTATGCTTTCCATTAGCAATTAAGTGGAAATATTTCGTGTTATTTCCCCCCTCTTGCACATGCTTGATCTTTGCACGTTGGGCCCATTTTGATTCCTCATCTCTTCTCAGTTTTGCCAAACACAAGTTAGCCTCCCTCAACCTATCTCTGTCAGATTTTATTAAAGGAGCAAATTCGGCTTGCTTATCAAGTGAGTCAATAAGATTCAACAGGCGTTCCTTTTCTTTCTTGTACTGACTACTTAAATTCTTAGCCCACCCTCTCAAATATCTTCTCAAGTGTCTTATTTTATTTTGCCAACGTTCCATGCTTGACTGCCCGCTAGAAATTGACAACCACTCTTTTTTAACCATATCAAGGAAACCCTCAAGCCTAAACCAGGCAAGTTCAAAAGAGAACTTCGATTTATTCCCTAGGTGAGCTTGTTCACCCGAGTCGAGAATAAGAGGGGTATGATCCGAACCTGCCCGAGTAAGAGCCACACCGGACACCAAAGGGAATTTTTGCTCCCACTCGACACTAGCCAACACTCTGTCTAATTTTTCGTAAGTTGGATTATCTCTTCGACTAGCCCATGTAAATTGTCTACCAGAAAGGGCTATCTCCCGTAGATCTAGGCTTTCAATAATTGCATTAAACATGAAAGGCCATCTAGGATCAAACTTATCGTTATTTTTATCCTCTTTCCTACGAATGATATTAAAATCGCCCCCGACCAGCAAAGGCTGAGAATCATTGTCACAGATACGAGCTAACTCCGCAAGAAATTCATGCTTTTTGTCATCTTGGGCCGCCCCATATACCGAAACAAGAGACCATTCGAAACCATCTGATTTTGAGCGCACTTTAAATTTAACACATCTATCTCCATGTGATACACTCATGACTTGTAAAGATGTAGAGTTGATCCCCACTAACATACCGCCGGACCTCCCTTGTGGTGGTAGGCAATACCAACAAAAATCAAAACCTCCCGACAACTTGGTTAAAAAAGGTGCCGAAAAATTTGCTTTGCCTGTCTCCGAAATAGCAAAGAAATCTAATTTATAATCTCTTATAGTTTCTATAACCAATAAATGCTTTGCAGTATCTCTAAAACCCCCACTATTCCAAAAGCACCCTTTCATTTGAAAACCACAAAGCTTACTCATATTCCTATCTTATTCCTATTCCTATTACTTTTACTATATTTTGGAATCCTATGAATTAAAGAAGGCCTGAGTATAGAGCAGAACGTTCCATTACCACTTCCGTGGGCAACCACCCAGCGGTGGCCATATCCATTCCACGTCACGCCATGTTTGGATCCTCCAAGACAAAGCACGTGGAAGCCAGCGCCAACGACACGGACCTGTAGGCGGTAGGCCAGAAAAAGGGAAGCGGCAGATGGCCTGACGCCCTGACTACCACACGCCAGACGCACGGGACGGCAAGTGCCCGGCGCCTCTCGGCCAAAGATTTCGTCCTCCGGTCCGGTCGCCCGGCGGCGTGGAGAGAGGATATCCGGCGGCATAAACCTCGAATATTCCTCGCCGCCCGCCTGAATCCTATTCGATTCCAACCTCCAAAAACCCAACTTGATCTGTCCCGATCTCGTCACTTGATCTCCGCGCCATTAAAACCTCTCTTGCCTTTTACGTTCATTTTGCGCATTATTATTGCATTAAAACACGAACAAATTTGGTCTTCCGGTCGCCTGAGGAGAGAGGATATCCGGTGGCATCAACCTCCAATATGCCTATCCGCTTCCAGCTCCAACTCAGCCTGATCCCGATTTGTACTTTAATCTCCCCGCCTTTCTAATCTCCCCTTCCTTTTTTTCATATTCATATTCTCACGTCCATTGCATTGCACGTTAAACATGCAAACGAGCATCCAGCGCGCGTGCGTGTGTGTGGATATATATAGCGTCCTCTCTCCGGCGGCTTCGCCACATCCACGATCCAAGAAAAGGTCTATAAAGGTCCCCGCCGTCCGGCCCCGTGCTGTTGACAGACACAAGTCAAACGGTCGTCGCCGCGGCCGTCCGCCGGGGCTTTGCCTCCCTCATACTACGTATATGGCTATGGCCGCCGCGCAGCTCAAGTCCGCGCGCCCCGCCGCCGCCGCCGCCGCCGCGGTCGTGCCGGACATCGCCGCGCAGCTCGACCTCGCCTCCGCGTGCATCAACGGTACGTGTGCGTGCGCCGGTGCGCGACTGACCAAAAAATGCATGCATGTGTGATCGCCTGATCGGTCGACAGCCTATATTGAGTTCTCTGTGTGTTCGTACGTGCAGGGGCCGCGTCGATCATGGCGAGGGACGCGGCGGCGCCGGCTGCCGGGGCGGGGAGGCCGGCCCTGACGGTGATTGGCCACCGCGGGAAGGGGATGAACGCGCTGGCGTCGCCGGACGAGCGGATGCGGGAGGTCAAGGAGAACTCGGTCCGCTCATTCAACGAGGCCGCAAGCGTCGCCGGCGTCGGCTACGTCGAGTTTGACGTCCAGGTAATTAATCACAGCCGCAACGATCCGTTAATACTCCCTAGTACTAGCTAGCGCCTGTACGGCTGTACCACCGTCGAGGTGCGTAGTCTACGTGTCGAGTTGGCGTTCGATCGTGGCCGATGAGCTCTGTTCGGTCCTCTTGATCGGCGGCGGCGAGGCTTGTCTTCTTGCTGAGAACGTGTACAAAGCTACAAACATTCGTTTTGTTTTTCAGGTGACTAAAGATGGCTGCCCGGTCATCTTCCACGACAATTTCATCTTCACCGAACAAGACGTAAGTTCCCAAACTTCAGATCAACATTTCATTTCACAACACACAAAAGAGAGAAGCGTCTCAAAATCGTGACCAAAAAAATCAGGGCAAAATCACCGGGGAGCGCGTCACCGATCTTGGACTGGACGACTTCCTCTCCTACGGACCTCAGAAGGATCAGGACAAGGTACGTAATAACAGAGCAACTGAAAAACTGCAAGCCATATACTGTACCATCTAAACATCCTCTGATCGAACAGCGGCGACATCTTGATTCAGGTCGGGAGGCCGTTGCTCCGGAAGCTCAAGGACGGCAGGGTGCTGAGATGGGACGTCCGGTCCGACGACGCGTTCTGCACGCTGCGGGAGGCGTTCGAGGACGTCGACGCGCGCGTCGGGTTCAACGTCGAGCTCAAGTTCGACGACGACCTCGCGTACACGGAGGAGGAGCTCACCGGCATCCTGCAAGCCATCCTCAAGGTCGTGTTCGAGCATGCTGAGGAGCGGCCCGTCATCTTCTCCAGCTTCCAGCCCGATGCCGCGAGGCTCATGCGGGAACTGCAAGATCAGTACCCTGTAAGTAAAATCACCACTAGCGGCCTACTGATGGTTGATTTGAATTGTTCAGATATAGCAAGTTTTTCGGATTATGAACAGTGACTGACCTGCCAAAGTCTACCGTGCAATGCTATCTCTGAACCAGGTTTACTTCCTGACGAACGGAGGGACGCAGATCTACGCCGACGCGAGGAGGAACTCGCTGGAGGAAGCCGTGAGGCTGTGCCGCAACGGAGGCCTGCAGGGCATCGTGTCGGAGGCCAGGGCGGTGTTCCGGCACCCGTCGGCGGTACCCATGGTCAAGGAGGCCGGCCTCGCCCTGCTCACCTACGGGACGCTCAAGTAAAACGACGACCTTGCTTTTACTAGCTGTATATTCCTAGCTTCTAGGAGGATGCTGAAGGTTGCAGGTAGCTAATGGTGACGCCTGTTTCTTGCAGCAATGGGCC
Organism: Puccinellia tenuiflora; assembly: GCA_012064385.1. NCBI lineage: Eukaryota > Viridiplantae > Streptophyta > Magnoliopsida > Poales > Poaceae > Puccinellia > Puccinellia tenuiflora. The sequence goes on along the minus strand of QRDG01000572.1, from coordinate 344,075 downwards.
GGAGGCGGTGTACATGCAGCACCTCATGGGTGTGGACGGGGTGATCGTCGACCTGGTGAAGGAGATCGCCGACGCCGTGTCGGAGTTCGCTGCTGCGGTCGCACCGGAGCACGGTCAAGTCAGCATGTTGGAACCGGATAGGGCGGCGGCGGCAAAGAGGACACCACATTTCTCACAGCCGGAGATTTCCTTCCTGCTGAGGCTCATACCTGAGCTCGTGCAGTAACGCGTAACGCGTATTGTTGTTTCGTACCGACGGTTCCCCGTGTAAATTCGTTTCTCTGTGAAACTAGGCAAAAGTTTCATTGATAAAAAGGAGTATAGAAAAGAAAATCGCCGGCTACTCTGGCACTCCGGCGACACAAATCACAAACCACCGCGACGACAAAAGAAAGCTAAGAAGGGCCTCAACCGTGAACAATTGTCATTATCGCAAGAGAGAGAGAGGGGACAACACCGCGAAGAAGAGGGTAGTTGGGTGTCTTGGGTCTCGCCCAGGACCGGAGAGGGAGCAACACCCAGGACGTCGGAGCTAGCCACCATGAGCCTTCGGCGCCTGCGTCAAATGCAACGAATCCATTCCATCCCGAGGCTGTGCTCCGGCCGAGTCGACCACTTTGCCTAACCACTAGTAGCCGTGCACGTGCAACGCACGTAACTAAATATAAATATAAATTTTCTTTCCAATTTAGTTAGACTTCATGACTAAATCGTGTAAGGATGTGCGAATAACATACAGTTACAATCTACACACGTTGCATCATTTAAAATCCACAAGGCTGAAAATAATAGTTATTATTCGCATGAATATTACAATTCAAAACCAGTTTTTGAAGAAATAGTTGAAAAACAATTTTGAAGTAACCTTCTCCACTATTTATTATTTCATGATGGTACATCTCTTTATGCGATCAATAATTCCTCGCTCCAAAAGAGGAATATTGTCTATCGCTTCGTTCTCTTGATACTTCAGAATATATACCAAAAATCTCTTCCTCAACTCAAAATCATCCTGCATTATACAACATTGTCATATAAATTCGATGTTTAATGTGTGTGCAAATAATGAGGATGGTTTAGAATATTCACCATGGATATAGGGGAAACTGATGCTTCATCTTTCCAAGAGTGCATTAAATAGAAAACCAAATAGCCAGACATAGCACTGCATACATATGAAATGCCACATTAAGCGTTGAACAAATCAAGTAAGGTTGTATAGATGAAAATTTTCATACCTGTTCAAGTTTGTTGGAATAGTAAGGACTTTGCGTTCCCATTTGGAAATGTCGTCCTTCCATTTGGGGTTGATTCGTTGAAGCGCAAGGTTTATCTTATTGCAAATTTCCATATTTTTAATTATGTGCAACCCCCAACTCGGTCTCGGAAGCGGGTCCAAAATATAGATTTCCTTTTTCTTTTGATCCAAGATAAACAATATGAATAGGCCAAGAATATCATAAGGCAACAAAATCTGTAATGATAGGGTAGATAGAAATAAATCAATCAGACTGATACAAAATAAACAGTATCAAGACCGAAGGAATAAACCCTCACCTTGTCACATTCCGATATATGATATTCCTTGCTATTAGGCCAGCTGTGAAATAACTGTGCTAACTGACCAAAATCAATCCTTCCACGACCATTCGGGTCTCGTGCACAGTGAGACATCATCTAAACAAATAATATTAGAAAAAAATGTGATAGGTAATTATAAAATATGATAGGTAACAACATTGACTTACACAAAATTTTAGATCCATATAGTGAATTTGAATGTCATGGAAAAGGTTGATATCATGACACGCTAGTAGCCGCACAGCCACGTTGAAGCAATCTGCGTCCATATATCCATCCATGTTCAAGATGTTCTTTATCTGTCTTAAATTTAATCTAATAGGATATGGCTTGGAGCTTATCACCCATTCGCTCCTGTGAAAGAGAGAAATTTATGACTATAATGACATATCCATGACACAAAATGAACTTCAAGAAAAAGGTGACTTACTCCAAGGAAGGGACATCATCAACCATGCTGATGTATAAGCAAAGTTCATCGATTAAGTCATCGTTTGTTGGTTTGACAAACGGTGAAAGGACCGATGATTGTGAGAGAGCTTCAAATTCTAATGATTCTATCAAGTCGGTGTTCGTTGGACTGACAGATGGTGAGTTGATCAATGATTGCGACACGTGCCCAACTTCGAATGATGAGTCTGATGTTTTGGATTTTTTGAGGGGACGATCCACAATCATACAATCCGTGGGATCTATGTTAATTTCCTCAAACTCCAAGTTACGGTTTCTCAACTCATCATCATTCATTTCCGAGTCGAACAAAATTACAGCTAATTTTGTCCTAAATTTTTTCATGTGAACCTATGAAATAGTTTTCCGAGTTAGTTTTTCAAAAAATAATAATACAACATCTACATGGAATAGCGAGCGAAATATACCTGCTCGGGAATATCAGACAAAATATCTCCCGTAAAGTACTCCATGAAATTTAACATCCACAAACCGCATGATGACCTGTTCAATTACAAATATTTGATGGAATGAATAAAGACTTACCGTGTCATATTCTGATAATATATGATATTTCATGGGATCTGTGTTAATTTCATCATCCAAAATCAATCATTAATATAACTGAATTATTTTTTTTAAACAAAAAATAATACCCGATGTAAACAAAATTAAAAAACCGGACAGCCGGGACGAACACTCCACTCTCTCTCTCTCTCTCACTAAGCAAAAAAAAACTCCTCTCCTTCACAGAAGACGACCGCCCCTCATCACCATTGATGCCGAGACGAAGACCCTCCCCTGGCCGGTCCATGGCGGCCGCCCTTCCCTAGCCGCCGCGCCCTGGTCATGGAGGCCCCCTTCCTCCTTCTGTCACGACCGCCCCCGCGAGGTGTTGTGCCCCCTCGCCTATCTCCCCGCCGTTCCCCATTCAGGCCAGCCAGCACCCTCTCTCCACCGCTGTGAGGACCCCCCCTCCCCTTCATCCCTACCGCCGGCGCGAGGTTCAGACGGCCCTGATATTCCCCGCCCCTTCTTCGAATCCCGTCGCCAAAGTGGCCGGAGGAGGCCGCTCGAGCTCGGCGTGCTCGCAGGCGGCCCAGCTCAAGGCGCCGTGATTGGTCTGAGGCGCGCTCGAGCAAAGGGTCCAGCTCGGCGTGCACCGGTGATGATTGGTCTGAGGCGGGTCTCGTTTCCACCGGATCGGCGGCCGCGGCCTTCACACGTTGGAAAGGCTTCACAGCGCCGGCCACAAAATTTAGAGGTGAAATCCTTTTTTCTTTTGGTAGGAACAATCTGCAAATTGTGCGATTACTTTCTATTTTGTCTGCAACTTTCATGCGCTGAGTGTCTTATTTGTTTATAAGATAAGATTATTTGGTTATGATTATGTACTATAAGACTAACCTGAAGATAGACATGATTATGGTGAGTGTTTTTTTCCCAAGAAATAAGTGTTGTTCATAGATAGATGACTATGCTTCAGTCATAGGATATGCAAACTACTTTTATTTGCATTATCACTTGGAAGCCTATGATGTGTACAATTTAAGAGGTATAAGATGAAATTATAGGTGATAATTATTACTTGTCACAATTTCTCCTGCTAGATACTGTTTGTATTGTCACCGTACTTGATGTTGAAGGTGCATAATCTTATTTACCCTTGAACAGAAAGATGCTCTGATGGATAAGCAAATTCAGGGGTTACAGCAGCTAATCTAACCACCGACGAAACGGGTCCTCTCTCACTTCCTCTGCTCCGAACAGTTAACGACGCCACCGTTTACGACGCGCCCCTCCCCGTCTCCAGGCTCACACTACTCGCCGACAAAGCGCAGGTCCAGCTCTCTCGGCCCCCTCCCTATATATGCGTGATACCCCTCTGCTATATTGCGTGTTAGCTTTAGATCTGATTTATTTCTCCTATATGAACCAAGCAAATTTTGATTGTCCTATATGTTTCTGTATGCTGCGATTAACACCTAATAATGGCTTTGTTTCTTCTGCAGCTTTCTAGGACTCAGATTTTCCGTCCAAGTAAGTTGATAGGAAGTGCAGATTCTTATTTATTCAAGGCTGGGGTAGAACCAAAGTGGGTAGACGGACGCAGTGTGTGCAAATGGGGGCTTTCCATCTCCTGCTCATTGGTGAGTCATTCAACATGTTATACGTCTCTACAAAGATGATGTCAATTGCGTCGAGTTAGGAGGTATACCCATCTGTCTGCAGTCTGTTATTAATAATCTCTTCCCTTGGCCATTTTGTGATGTTTAGGTCCTTCCACTTATCAGAATTTAGTTCCATGTGAAGCAATGCAAACTTGAACACATTGTCCAGTCCTTCCAGCTGTTGCATGATAATAGTATTAGCATCACAAGGAATAAATAACAGGAATTCTTATCAACAGATGGGGCTGTGGGACTAATAACTTACCATAGCAGTGAGGTCTTTGTGGTTAATTCCTCTGCCTAGCGAGTCAAGCACTTGGATACGTCGTTTTGTGGCATTTATAACTGCTAGGTACCAATGAATATCGTCCATGTTTACTGAAAAGAATATCTGAAAAAAGTTTTCTTTTTTAGTTTAGGTCTCATCTATAACCACGTTCGTCCTCGATTGAATTCATAGTAACATGTACGAAACTGAGACTAACCATATCATGTTCCAAATAAGTTTTGACTCTCTTTAATACCCATCCTGGTGCGTCATCCCGCAGACAGCCACCTACCTTTATCATCTTAGATATGCATGCATTCTCTAAGAACACACTTCCACCTGACCTCACCTGTAGATGCTCCTTGGCACTTATGCAATGTATGTACGCGTTTATGACCTACAATTTCAGGTGCACACACGTTGGTTTCAGGAGAAAGAGAAACTCGTTAGAATAGCATCTTCTTTTCATAAAGCTATATATACTTACTTCGTCACCAACGAATTCTCCGGAAGTTAAAAGAGATAGCAACTGGGGCTTTTTTAGAAATGCGTCGTCGATGCTCACTAAGTGTCTTTTATTACTTGGTTCGGATTTGATATTTTCAATCGCAGACCAATCATCGCCAGTGCAAGCGTAATCTGTCACGATGGAAGTTATAAGATTTATTTTATAATGAATAAAATAACAATGTAGCAAACGCAGGGCATAGAAGGATTTATTACATGCCTTCTGGAGAAACCACATAGTCGTGTGCCTTCTTAGGCTTGTTATGCTGTCGCATATTTTTCTTTATCTGCGCCGGGATTGGCAGCTTGTCCTCTATAGTTCCCGACCCTTCCGTGCGTGGCGTTTGTGCAAATTCCTCGTCCTGAGGTGCTAACATTTGTTGGCTTGTTTAGTTGTAGGATTGTATATCATTATAAGTTATACTGGAAAAGAAAACTCGCCTTTGTCACTTCAGAATCCGTGGCCTCCTTTTTAGTAATATTGTCTTCAAGAGGTACATCTTCCAAACCGTTCATGCTATTCTGTTCTTCTATATTACTTGATTTTTCGTCGCTTAGTAACTGAAACCCACGATAATATAGTATTATAAAGGAGAGCAAAATATTCCAGATATGATATACGCTGTATATTACAAAGTGATGTGTGACGTAAAAATTAGAATAATAATGACATGCGAAAAGAAAACTCGCCTTTCTCGACTCAGGGATTGTATCTCCATCTTGGGTTATCACAGCTTCAGTCTGCATGTTTTGTGGACGATCCGTAATGGTTTCCTGTATAGCCTTTGTCGACTCTGGTTTTGTATCCTCATCTATGGTTAGCACGTCTTCAATCCGATTATTCTTTGTATCGTCCATACAGGGTTGTTGTTCCTGTATAGCCTCTGTCGACTTGGTACCTGTAAACTCGTCGATAGCTTGGACAGTAGTACCGAATCTGGGCGGAGATTGATCCACAGAGGCTACTGGGGATGGTGGCGCAGACATGTTGACCAAAAGTTGCAGCCGATGAACACCTTGAAGAAATAATTAGATAGTAAGGTCACTGAACACATGTTTGTAATATCAACATGCTCTGTTAAAGAAGGATTTAGAAACATAAACTAACATTAGTGAAGAAAAATATGTTTCGACAACTAAGCAAGCAAGGCATGCCTCTTGATCTGTTGATCTCTATTATTTTGAGAATCGTTTAGCCTGACCTAATATTCACAAAAGTCATAGCATGAACAATGAAAGGAACCAATGGATCGAATATAGAAAAAAGATCGATGATCTGATGGTACTCACACGTTGGAGGAAGGCGGCCACAGGCAGATGCGTGTGTCAAGGTGGACGAGCCTGGCGAGGTGGAGAAGTGGGGATATGGCAGCGAGATCGCGAGGGAGGATGGAGAGGTGGAAGGGAGCGGTATAGGGGATGCTGGCTTCCTTGCAGGTAGATTAGAAGCGAGACGACGCTGGGAGGGGCAATATAAGGCAGAAGTCACGGGGGCAAGTTTCCATAGCGTGAGCAAAATAAAGGGAAACAATAATCCCGATAATTGTGGGCTCCTGATTGCTATCCTTTTATTTTTTGTTTATATCCCGTTGATTTATCTTAGGCCCTACGCTTTTCATTTATTTTAATTGGTTTTTTACACCCCACACACACAATTTATTGGACTCATTTTTTGTTGTACTTTCTTTTGCAAAAAATATTGGGTCCGGCCTGTCATAAAGTTTATTTGATTTACTATAACCAGAGGGTGCGACATAGTGGATCTGAGGATCGATAACAACAAACAAACCTTCCCTCGTATGCATGATGGCAGTCAGATTCTAAAATGGAGAAGCCGACAGAGAAATAAACAGTTAACTTTGTCACATCACGGCTCAACTTAGTCTACAGTGATAAAAGTACTATGAATTATGCAAATTTCAAAATTCAGAACTTGCATAATAGCTTCAAAGTTCTAACTGCTTTTCTGCCACACATCCAGGTTCAGTATTTGGTTTCACAATGGGGAACTGACCGAAATTCAACCTTGATAGTCTGGAACGACAAAGCACTATGTATAATGATTATACAGAGAAGTCTTGGCTACAGCAGCAACACTGCAGGTGCAGGTATAACGATAGTCTGGAATGACTCTGATATACTTTTTTTTATGTCCACAACATTACAAATAAATCACACCAATACACGGCCTGATATACAGAGTCGAGGTCACATCGCCATCCTTCTTGTGTCATGCTTATTATATAGTCTGATCTGGTCTAAACCTACAGATAAAAACTAATAATGTTAGGTCCATAATTAGCTATATATAGATAAAAATTAATGTGGAGGTGCAAAGAAAACACGGAAGACCGGCACCTGCCTCATCCCTCCAACACATCTCTATAGACAATATTTTTGGTGCTTTTCCCGGATTTATCAACCTCCTTGTTCGGCTTGGCCAAAATCCGTGTTGTTTATCTCGAGACACCCCTTGACAACGCAACATACAACTAGCCATGTGAGAAGACAGGCTCAGGAAGATAAATACCGACGTTTGGGATGGTCTGGCCTTGTGCCTTGTTAATAGTCATCGCAAAGCTCAGGCGGATGGGGAATTGTTTCCTCTTAAGCTTGAAGGGTAGTGAGGTGTCCTTCGAGGGCGACATAGCGATCCTAGGTATGAACACCCTCTTTCCAGCATGCTGGCCAGCAACAATCTCCGCATCAATTGCATTATCCTGGAAGGCTCTGATCATAAGCCGTGTCCCATTGCATAGGCCATTATGAGGGTCGAGGTTCCGGAGCAGAATGACAGGGCAGTTGAGTTTTACTCTCAAGACATGCGGGGGTAAACCATTTGGTGTGATCGAGTTTAGAAAATCAATCGTGTAATTATTCTGGAAGTCGTCCTCGATAGAGTCGAAGCTATGGTATACCTTTTCTTCACCCGAAAACCTGGAGATCATCTTGTCATTTAGGTCGTCCACATGCTCGTTTTTGGTCGAGAGAATTGCACGTGTGCTCATGTACTCTCTTGACCTAGCATTGGCGTGCAGGGATGGTAAGACATCTTCGATGAGCTTGTTAATAGGTTTATCATCCTCGGTATAACCAATCACAATCTCGTCAGGGAGACGCACATAGTCGTCGCCAATTGTTTCTTCTGTTCCATTGCCGATTCTTAGGAGGTAATCAGAGAACCAAGGGTCCGTCTGTGCCCGCATATTGCGTGTGAGTCGTATCTTTCGTGTCTTGTCCCACAGATAGGATCTCAATAGTGTAGCATCGGTGATCTGTGCTCTTCTCCCTCATGTGACAACAGGGAGGACCTTCCTGAAATCCCCACCAAAGACGACAACCTTTCCACCGAATGGCAAAGGACATTCCATTATATCCTGGAGCGATCTATCAAGCGTTTCAACTGCTTGACGCTTTGTCATAGCTACTTCATCCCAAATTATCAAAGACGCTTGTTTAAGCAACTCTGTCGTACCATCTTGCTTTCTGAAGCCACACATGCTGTTGTCGGTGAGCTTGATTGGAATTTTGAACCTGGAGTGTGCAGTCCGGCCTCCAGGCATGATCGACGCCGCTATACCCGAAGTAGCAGTTGCGATCACTATTAGGCCCATGGAACGCACCTTGGCAAGCAATGCCTTGTACAAGTACGTCTTTCCAGTGCCTCCTGGACCGTCGACAAAGAATATTTGCCTTTTTCCATTAGTCACATGATCCATTATTTCATTGAAACCAGCCATCTGCTCGTTGTTCAAACAATTAAATAGATCTAGATGTTCTTGGTCTACTTTGACATGCCTCTCCTCTGTTACCTCTCTGTACTCAGTGTTAGAAGAACCATATGTGTCAACCAGGTCCGGAAGTCCATAGCTTTTAACACCCTTTCCCATGGATTGCAACATATCCTTGATGTCTCTAAGGACCATCTGCTCAAGTGCCACCTCACTGGATTGTGTACGGCGATAATCTTCAGACATCGATGCTAGGTGTTTGTCCCACAACTGACGGATTTGTGTTGCCTCACAGAAAACCAGTATAGTCGCAAACAACCATCTTAGAGCAGAAGGCATCTGAAACGTAGCTGCCTCGGTCATACAATCATCAAGGGTCCTGTCATGCTCAATCAGGCCTAACTGCTCACACGCCTCTCTAAAGGAACTGCATGGATTGCCATTAACTGTTTTTAGATCATCAAATGAAGTTGCACCTCGGACATGACTTAGGAGCACCCACAAGTAGTACCTCTCTCCTTCGGCAGGGTGTGCATACACCAGTCTTCCAATCTGTGATCTCTTAGTTCTTCTCTTTTGCCACTTCTTATTACCGAGAATCCACCTATAGTGTTCCGGAAACTCTCTGTACAACAATTTCCGTGCCTCTGGATACTTCTGGTTCATCTCAAAGTACTCGGTAAGCATGGATTTGGATGAAGATGGTCGGGCCACAACGTCTTCCAGATTTTCATAAGCCTTAAATGCGACTGTATGCATGTTTGGCAAATGAAGCTGGAGCTGTAACACAGATGGACTGACACCAAACATTTTAAAACCGTAAAGTCTATAAAGAGACTCCGGAGGAGATATATAGCGTGCATCCCTATATTGTCGAATTTCATTAATGATTCCCCCATCATTGATGATATCCTGCTCGCATGCAAATGATGTTTTGTCATGACCTTTGTAGATGTACTTGAACAGGTACTTTACAGCCTTGATGCTCGAGCAGGCTTCGACATTAATGTGACAGTTGTACCGCATGAGTAGGAAGGGGTTGTAAGGGACCACCCATCTGTTGTCCAAATTTGCTCCTCTGATTCTAACTCCACTTCCATTTTGCCTCCTCCTATAGACAGGATATGAATCTGTTCCTTGTTGTGTAGCATCGCAAAACATTCGCGGATAATGAAACCGACATTGTCCCTCGATCATGCAAGGACAGTTTTTCCTCAACTCACCACAAGGTCCATGCAACATGTGTTTGACGACCAGATCATGAAGAACAGGGTACTTTCCTTTGTCAGGTATCTCTGCAGATATCACTCTATCATAATCATCTGGGGTTCTTAACTTGCTATTTGCTTTCATGATTAGAAGTATATGCTCATGTGGGAGACCTCGTTTTTGAAACTCCGTGACATGTACATAAGCCGCGACTTCTCCAAAATGCTTACCCTTTGTCAGTAAGTCCATCATATCTCGCTGTTTAGCTTTGTATACTCTCGCCACCAAGTCAGGACGGTCTTGTGGCAGTTGCCCAGGCAATAGTTCATCAGTTATCTCCTGCCAATAGGGGTTGCACGTCATCGTGATAAAATAATCCGGTTTGCCCCACCGTTGAACTATCGCCATCGCATCCAAAAACCTCCGCTGCATGTCACGGTCACCACCAGGAAATGTACGTGGAAGCACAATTCTCTTGCCAATCCGATCACCACGTGACTCGCCAGCCATGACGGTATCAACAAGACCCTATATAAACCAATAGTTCATTCCAATTAGAATCAAGGGTTTAAGCAAACATTGTGTTATTTACAATCACCTTCTTTTAGAATAAGCAAGCAAGTTACCTGGTAGAGGTCAGCACGTATAACCTTTTGATTTTCTGGCTTTGAGTACCAGTCAAGCCTCATTGTCTCAATTTTGATATACATGTCAACAGCCCACTGTTGGAAAAGGCGCCCCCCGAACAAGATGATATTAAAAAGTTTTTTTCGGACCTGCATCTTGAAGCAATAGTACTCCCTTGCGCTGACAAATTTCCTCGATTGTGTTGCATTCATCTCATTGTCACCGAAATCTTCATCTGCGTTATCCTCGATTTCATCTGCGCCCTGTTCTTCATGTCGTGCGGTAGGCCCAACTTGATCACTGATGATGATATCATCTGAAAGTTGGATGACCACAATATCAGCACTGAACATCATAAGTTTGACTCAATTAATAATTATAGAATGAGCACTGAACGTCCTACCTGGTGGAAAAACCATGGCTTGATTTCCTTATTGTGCAGAATTTTCCACTGTATACTGTGTGCTGTCATCGTTCGGCTCAACATAAGGCATCCACGATTCCAGCCAGTTTCGCCACGTGGAAAGAATAGTGGATATGACAGAGGGTCGTAGCATCCATAGTAAGCTCTAATATACAGTGGACGTTCTCCTTTTCCATACACAACAACACTCCTATCAAATGTATTTTGTGGGTCGCTCCCTTCAACCCATATTGCTGCCACCTGCAAAGCAGTTGGTGCATTGTACCTTCTTTGATCAAGTTTGATATATGTGTTCAGTACGATCCTATATTCATCTAGATTCTGAACATCACCAAGGCTCTTGAAAAATTGAGCATAAGGGTTATCCTGTAGTACTGACAGAATCTGCCTTATGAGATCTATATTAAGATTTGGAGACCTCTTAACCCTGTGAACCAAGTTTTCATCTGTATCATAAATATAGAGCTGCAAATGCCGAGGGCCATTATCAGCAGATACCAAATCATCAAGGGCATGATACAACCCCCCGGTACAACGAAATGTATACACGCCGGTTCCTGCCGCAGTGCTGACTCGACGGTCAAGGGTGACTCCAAGACTTGTGAATGAGAAGTGGGAGTTGAAATAGCGTATATTCTCTCTGAAATATTTTGCATCCTCATCATCTTGACTTGCAAATAACCGCTTCAACTCTTTCGGAACCTCTGGAGTGACTACATGGACTTTGCCTTTTCTACAACAAAATGCAGGCCCCTCGTATGGAAACCGCAGTGCTCCACAGTGTCCGCAATCACATACTTTCCGTAGGACATGATGCTTTTTGGGCAGGTTTGCATAAACCCTGTCATGAATATCATTTATGGGAGTTCCATCAGCTTGGTGATGTTCCACTCTGTAGGATTCATAATCAACATCTGTAACAGAACCAACGTTGGCATTAATTCAAATTTATGCACGGACGACACTATTATATAATTATTGTTATTAGTAATGCATGGTAATCATAATCCACCTTGTTGTGTGAAAATCCTAGCTTCTTCATCGGGTTCCACATATGCCGCTTCTTGAAGGTTCCCGTCTCCCAGGCAATCTAGTACAAAATACATTAAAACATGCACATGGCCTTGTAAATCGGGCATATGTTACTTTAGATTTCGTAATGCATACCATCAAAATTTCCTGTGTTGACATCGGGCTCAAATATTCCATATGCATCTTCAGCATGGTCGTTGCCTGAAAATATTTTTGCCAAGATGAGTAAGTAGAATTGTTGCATTCTAGGCTACACCGAAAGTGGGTGAACAAATATATATAAGTATAAGATGCTTATATGGAACATAAAATTAGCATGAGAGCAAATACCCATATTTTTCTGTCCAGTTTCCTCGCCAGATAATGTGGGCATAGGGTTGACAACAGTACTTATCATTTGAGTGACTTGATTATCATATGGAGACGGTTCCATTCCTCGAATTTTGTCATTAAGTTGGGTCAGTAATGGTTCAGTGGATCCACAAAAAGGATCTGTCCCTGAACAAACAAGCAAAGAAACAAGCCAAAATTATGACACAAATAAATAGAGATGATTATTTTACACCCACCATAATTGATGCACCAACCCTGATTTTCATTAGTGCAATCTGGTGTTCTTGTGTTGATGAGTCTACTGAGTTGTGTGGTATGAACCACTTTCCGCTGTATGAGGGGCACTGCATTTGTTGCATAAATGACATGTTTTAGATTAGTGTTACTGTTTGGAACCCCATAATTTGAGGACGCATGACATTACCTTGTGTGCTATCTATTAGTACAGCTGAAATTGTTTGTGGCTCATTCTGATCGTCAGTGGCAACAACATTTCTCATTCGTCTTGAATTTCGTAGCATCTAGTACGAATCATTCCTACGCAACCAATGGGTCTCATCATCGTCATAAATATTCTCCTTGTCGTCTAGGTTGACTCTGTGGAACTGCAATGAACTTGGTACTACCCCATTATCACATCTTTTTTTTTTGCATTTGGGTGAGAGCCGACTGTCCGGTAGCTTTTGTATGTGACACAATATTGTTGCCATCCTCGAGTGTTTGTCCTTGTTGCTTTGATGCTTTATCGTGTTGACCAGGATCTGCATAAATTAACACATAATCATTATATGTACAAGAGATATACTGTAGTGGGTCAGATATACAGAAGTTGATTAAGATTACCATGTGACACAGCAAGCAGTGTGTGTGTTCCATTATCCCGGACATTGATATCTGTATGAGCCAATTTCTTCTGTTTGTATGCTTCACGTCGTCTCTTATTAATCTCGTCCTTATTTTGTGAATACCACTCTCTATCCCTTTGTCTCTTTAGCTCCTTTGGGTCTGTATTACGACACAGATAAGCATGCACACAATACCAGCTGCATTAGGAGTAGTTTGTTCAGGATTTACCTGGCTTATGGGTGTTGCTTGTGTCATGAAATGGGGTCGGTTCCGGCATTGGACTGGAAGCCGATGTAATAATATGTGATAGCTGGTCCTCATTACCATGGACCATGGCCAACGGCGTCTGAGGTATAGTGTTTGTGTCATTCCCTAAGGCCGCTGAAGTTTTCTTATTTTCACGGGACTGTCGGCGTCTACTTAGTATGTCATCTCGATTTAGTGCATACCGTTCTCGGTCCCTTTGCCTTTTTATTTCTTTGGGGTCTGCATGCATACATGTCACGGTTCAGAACTTAAGCAACAACACTGAATTTGAGTTTTTGTTTTGTATACTTACCCAATGACTGTATGTTATTGCTTATATCTTGGAATGGTGTGCGCATACCGTTCGTACTGGATCCTTCCATACCAATGACTTGATTCCTTGACTGTGAATACAATTATGTAGCATGTGTTACATAAAATCAGAAGAGGAAGCATGTTGAACGAACATATAGAAATGATAGTTTACACAAAATCAGTTTAATGAAAATTATCAAATTATGATTTATTTCCCTGGTGTTGCAGTGCTGCGGTACCTGAAGTAAACCACTGATGGGAATATAGAAGAGAAGATATTGCAGCCGGCGTCGGCGAGGAGCTCGACGCCGTCGTCGTGAAGGTCATTGTGTGTGCAGGGCTGGCGGGCGTCGTCGTCTAGGTACCCAGCTGTGCAGGGTAGGACGCCGGGTCGCGCGGCGCGTGCCGGCGAGGGCGCAACACAGGCAATTTTGAATCCGGCTTCGTCGCCTGTGGAAGGTTGGACGGCGAGGGGGCGCAAGACAGGCAACCTCAGCGGCGGCGCTGGCGCATGGTACTGCAGGCGTCGATGAAAGTCAGCGGGAGCAGATTGTATATTGTCCCGTTATTTTAGCTTTCTGTTTCCCGTTTTCCAGATTGTTTATTGTTAGTTTAGCATCCCTTTAATTTAGCATGTTAATTATTCGCTCCCTATCGTCATTTTTTTTTCTGGCTGGGACGTGCGGAACATTTCGTTCGCTCCCTGCGTTATCCGCTCGGTTAAATTGCTAGATGTCTTTTTGATTGTGGGTCCGGCTAATCCTGGCTGTTAGATGCTATTAGTGGGCCTGATTGCTAGGTGGAAACTGTTTCGTGTGCGTTTTGTGGGGTGGCTGTAGGGTAAATCATGTTTGGTTGTTTAATAGTAGTAGAGATATGGTCCAAAGCCAACACCCAATGGCACCACACCACTTTCCGGGGCCGCACACAACACCACGACTCGATGGAAAGCCTACAGTTTCAAGACAACATCTCCAATGATCTCGTGCCAAGCGCTGCCTTTGTGCTGTCTGAAGACGGTCCTAGGGCCCCCCACCCACCCACCCCTCCTACACACAACTTTTAGGGCGTGGTTGTGGTGTCTGGACGTGTCTGGACATAGGCGCCACGTCGGACGTGGGCCCACTTCACCCATTGGATAGTATGATAGGGAAAACCCTATCATCTGTGGGTCCATCCTCACTTATCTCCCTCCCAGAGGCGTGACCTCCTCTCCCGTTCTAGTTGAAACCGTCACATCTTGCCCTTCGTCGCCACGTCCCGTCCTCTGGCACAACCACTCATGGAGGGAAAGCCTAAGCTCAAACTAGAGTGATGCACAGGCTAAGCGGCGCACACGCTAGAGGGTTGCCACAGCTACCCTCGTGGATTGAGCTTCGGGTGGGAAGAGTATGGAGTTGAGAGATCAGAAGAAAGATGAAAGATTCAAAACAAGCCGAGAAGATGGTTATGGCTAGAAACACAATGACCATTGAGATGAAAAAGTTTGGAGCTGAAGCAGAAAAACATAGGGTTGATGCCCGAGGAGGCTTGAATATTGTCAACTGACACACACCACATGGACCTGAAGCCGAAGGCTTGGTATGAACAACCTCGGGCACAAATCTTTGCTCACACCGATTGACATTCCATGTCTATGTTGAGTTTTTTTAATGAATAATCTTCTATTTTTTGTGATCGGTTCGATTCTTTGATGGATACTCAGATCGATTAAATTTTATTTCCGTTGTTGATTTATGCTTTTCGCATATTTTTTTATTTGTTTTTGTTGATTATTATGTCCTAAATTTTATTTGTGAATATTTTACATCAAAACAAGCAACCGGAAACAAAAAAGAAAAAATGGTCAGGGACCGGTCCGTTTTGAGGCTGTCCTTGGCGCACCCACCCCATTGGTCCGGATAAGGTGTTCAGACACCCCTCGAACTGACACAATTTGGCGGCGGATGTATCCTATCGGAGACGTCTTTGGAGATGCCCCCGTGGCTACTGCTGCAACACTGGAGTGTTATTAGAAAAATAGTTCACGGTTGTTAGGGAAACTCCAACGCGCTGACCCAAACGGGCCTGTTTTTGGTCTGTTTTTCATCCGTTTGGGTCGGTAAACGGACAGTCGTCTGTCCCCGTCCGGCCTTTTTTGGCCACTGCACCCAACGGGCCAACCCATTCGGTCCACCCTTGTCTTTGTTTTAGACAATAGATTTCATCAAAATTGAATAAATAACATAGTTTTACAATCAGATCAAATAAATTATTGATCAAATAGTTGTACAACCAAATTGAATAAAACAAATAAATTATTACAACCAAATTGATCAATTATGTAGCAACTAGGACTCTTGGTTCCCAAAATAAAACCACATATGGTGAACTAAATTGGTTTGAAGATGTTTGTGAGCAGTCTTTTCATGCATCTCTCGATGAAACTCGATCCACCGTGTAAATGTTCTCGATCCAAACGGTGGCACAACTATGTGCCTTCCAAACTACCAATCTTTATCGTATATGCTATCATCACGCTCGTCCTCCACGATCATGTCGTGCGTGATCACACAACAACTCATCAACTCTCACATAGTGTCGATGCTCCATGTTCTAGCAGGGTGCCGAACAATAGCCCATCGAGATTGGAGCACACCAAAAGCACGCTCCACATCTTTTTTACAATCCTCTTGTTTCTATGCAAATCGAGTCTGCATGTCCTTCTTGTTCAAAATGACATTGTCGTCAGAAGGATTGGAGATTGTCTTCACAAAAGTAGACCACTCCGGGTAGATACCATCAGCTAGATAGTATTCCTTGGTGTATATATGGCCATTGATCTCATAGCTCACCTCTGGAGCATTTTCCTCCGAAAGCCTAGAGAACACCAGAAAGCAGTGAATCACATTGATATCATTGTGAGAACCGGCCATGCCGAAGGAGTGCCAAATCCAATGATCGTTTGTAGCCACAGCTTCTAGTACGACCGTGCACTCGTCAACATGTCACTTATATTGCCCCTGCCAAGCAAATTGACAGTTCTTCCACTCCTAATGCATGCAATCTATGCTGCCGAGCTTCACCTTCCAGCCTTGGGGATGGCGGGAGGTGGCGGTGACGACGATGGATGGCGCGGGGGTGGGGGACGGGCGAGATGGACTAGCAATAGGGAAGAAAAGGGGGGAATGTGTCACTGGTGGGCGGGCTAGGGGGTCAAATGGGGAGGACTCCGTGTGGCGTCCACACGCATCCGTGCCGACGCAAACCCGACTCAAATTTGGGCAGAATTTGGGTTGTTGCGGACGAAAAAATGAACGTCGGTCTGTTTGCATCGGCACGTTGGGCCATGGTTTCCACCCAAACGGACGGAAACGGAGCGCGCCGGACCAAATGCATCGGCGCGTTGGAGTTGCCCTTACTACAAACTTACGTACGTGCAAGTTCAGTAGTTGTCCAATCTTTGACTTTCCCAACTAAATCTCCAGATATGAACCTGAACCTTGTTAGGCAAATTACAAATGATGAAACTTCTAAACCCATTTGAGATCATGGAATTTCGGACTTGGCAGAAAAAAAATTGAACCGTGTTTTTTTATTGGTCCACGGCATGTAGCAAGAAAATCATGTCTACACATGTCAGCACACTTTCATTTATGGGAAAAACTTGACCGGGATATCAAAACAGGGCACAAATCGCTCCACGAGCTCATCTTTGCTATTAAAACCGCCACTCTATTTCGTTTCTCTCAATTCAGATCCATTGTCTCACTCATCATTTAGTGTTGTTCGTTGTATTTCCTCAAAAACTGAAGATTGACATATGAGAGGAAAACAAAACTGATGCATTGCTCGTCCCGTAAAGGCAAGCAAGTTCACATCAAATATTATTCATCTTCTGAAAGAACATCCCATGCAAATATGTGCTCATTCTTCCATCCTATAAAGAGGATCCAGCAGATAGTCAATATCCGGGGTTACAGCTGCATGCTTACTGATTTCTCCCAGGGTGCAGCAATGTTTTTCTCTGGTGTTAATCGCCGCAACCTCCTGGACGAACATACAATCTGAGCCAGGAGATACCTGCGTAGTTTGTTAAAAAAATTAGTATTGGATGGTAAAGCATACGTGTACATAAAATGCAGCAGATTACTGGTTTCATACTCACATCAAACATTGCATCTCCGATCTTTATCTTCACTTTACCGCCCTTATATACGAGACTACGAGTATCTTTCCCATGAGACCTCGTGGCAAATCTTTGATCTTAGAGCCTTGGAATACCGATGACCTTGCTTGCTCACGTGTCACATTAGATGTTGTGCCTGTGGGTTTAGCATTCTCCTCGTAGCCTGTGTTTGACACTTCAACAGACTGTGTCTGCTTTGGTAAAGGAAGAGATGATGGTAACTGGAAGAAGAGCAACTGGGGTGTGTGGGACCGATCCTGTCAACACAACAACAAATATAAGAGAGCAGCTATAGCCTCCAATCAAGCAATTAAATGCCACAGGATAATGTGCACATTTTAAATTTTCTGCTAGCAGGGTTTCTCCTTTTTTTAAATAACAGGAAATGACGCTGTTGTAGTGTACTAATTTGATAATACATTACCATTAATCCAAGTTGGTCCGCTGCGATTAATTTACCATCCTGAGGTCCACTGGCACAAGACTCTCCAAACTCCTCTTCATAAAAAAATTCTACATTAGGAATGTAGGGCAGAAATAAGGGATGGTTAAAGGAATAAAATTGCAGCATAAGACCAGAAGGACCAAAAATATACCAGGATCTCCAGAGCCGGGCCTCCTAAGCGGGAGGGTAACTGGATAATCGCTATGGGTGTAGTCCTGTATAAATATGGAAATTATCAAATCAATGATGTGTGAAAAGGAAGACATTCACATTGGTGCACTTGGTATCACCACTCACCCATGGATCGACGTATTCTTTTGGTGCTTTTGGCGCTGTACATGTAAAGAAAGGGTGTTAAAGCTCCAAATGCAGCAATGTCTGCAGGGTTTTTATCCAGATACAGTATTGTGTACAGGTAAGTAGCGCATCCATCGTATCGGTTTCATTCTAAAAGAGAAAGAACACTCAAATAGCATTCAATAGACTATAAAAAATTTCCAAGTAAAATTCTTTATCTAGTTTTAAAAAAATTACTAGAATGTTTAGCTAAACAAACAACAACAGGTAAATATCTTTAAAAGATACCTGCTGAATAATATCGCGTAGGAAAAGATCTTGCATAAGAAGAGTCCCCTTGCCCAAATACAACCTGTGTTTGGATTTCTGCTATGACAACATATTGATATATAATTAGCAGTACATCCAATTTACATAAAAATATGGCAACAATATTAAAAAGATGTACATTCTGTTGTGAAGTGTGTTAAGTATATTATACCACCACTTCCTATCAGATCGGTCTTTTGGGATAGTTGGTTGGTAGAGGTATCTAACATGGTATCAGAGCCTAAGGTCTCAGGTTCGAGTCCTACCCCCGGCGTTTTTCTCCCAATTATTTCTCCGCTCGAAAGAGGGCTGGAGGGGAGCTTTTAGCCACCGATGTTCCGGTGTGCTCTTCTTCTATTCACGTGTTGACTTTCTCTTCTCCCGTCACACGTGAGAGGGGGTGTTGTGAAGTGTGTTAAGTATATTATATCACCACTTCCTATCAGATCGGTCTTTTGGGATAGTTGGTTGGTAGAGGTATCTAACATGGTATCAGAGCCTAAGGTCTCAGGTTCGAGTCCTACCCCCGGCGTTTTTCTCCCAATTATTTCTCCGCTCGAAAGAGGGCTGGAGGGGAGCTTTTAGCCACCGATGTTCCGGTGTGCTCTTCTTCTATTCACGTGTTGACTTTCTCTTCTCCCGTCACACGTGAGAGGGGGTGTTGTGAAGTGTGTTAAGTATATTATACCACCACTTCCTATCAGATCGGTCTTTTGGGATAGTTTTTTTTTTTTTTTTTTTTTTTGAAATTGTCTTTTGGGATAGTTGGTTGGTAGAGGTATCTAACACATTCATCAACAAGGCCAAACTAGTTTGATGCTTGTAATGAGAACACATCATATGAGGAAGGGCTAAGTTCTGATAGATTTCTGAATATACACACTAAGTAAAGCTCAAGGTACTTTTTACTGCATGCAGAAATTTTACACTATGCAAGAGAACAAGAGTCTAATTTGGTGCAACCTCTGCACATTGCATTTCTGAAAATTAACAACTGAGGTACTATCTTGTACTGATCGGAGTACGATCCGAAACAAACGATATACTTACAATTTCCATATAAGTTACTTGCAATATATTTTCACCTTTAGAACAATAAATTTTGTATGAGGTACGAAAGGAGAGATACATAGCATAGTAAATAGAGATTGTTCAAAGAAGTACATGTCTTAAATATCCAGTTGTTTGGTCAAATTTTGCAAGCGATCAAGAATTAGTTGTAGTCAGTTTACCGCCTCCAATATTCCTACTCATGAATATTCAAATCTGACAATTTAGAACTTAGAAAGCACTTGTTTGGCAACGAGAGTTGACTGAAGAGCCAATAAAAATGGGGGAAACAAGGCGCCGAGCATATTCAAAGAACAGGATTCATATCAACTAAAATATTCATCAATTTCATGAAGTATGAAGAGTGGAAAACAACATCAATTAACAACATCTACCCTTTTTCTCAGTCTTCGGTCTTCTTCCAAAGGGATCGGTGCTCTATAAAATTAAACAAGATATAACTCACATATATCAACCATTGAGCGATAATCTTGCATATACGACAAACGACCAATGGAGTAACATACGCACCTGGGATGCCTTAAGTTTCATCAACAATTCTGTTGGGGTTATGCCGAACAGGTGTCCTCACTAAGAAGACTAAAAGCCAGCATATCAGGGTGGCCCATAGTGGTGGTAAGCCGAATCCGGCTTAACCGGGCGGCCCAGTATGATGAAGTGTAGGAGGCCCATCCGGCTAAGGGAAGATTCCATAAGCCGGCCTGCATTGCGGAAGACTTAGCCCACAAGGCAGGGCCCAAGCCGGATTGGCGTAGAACTCTGTACTTAGTCGGTTAGGTTTCCTCCTGTAAGCCCTAGGTCCGGACGCCTTTATAAGCCGGCCTACGGGACGCCTTAGGGCACGCTCTCGATCCTGATCCACTGTAACTTGGCGATATTGCCTTAGTGAATTATAGCAGCACGTAGGGTTTCGCCACCGTTGCGAGATCCGAATCTGGGTAAACCCTTTGTCACCCCGTTGCCGGAACACCCCACGTCTCCAAAACCCCTCTCTCTACCTAGCTCGATGGCACCCCTGCCGCGGCTAGATTCGACAATACCACGACAGTTGGCGCCCACCGCGAGGCAGGAGATGTCCGGGGTTTTGATCCGTCCAGGAGCCACAGGCGGAGTCGGCGACACCATCGCAGTCGGCATGGTGAGCTACTTCGACGAGACAGGAGCTGGCCACGTCTTCAACGACGGCTTCTGGACGCCGGCAAAGGAGGATCTGGACGGCTGGTCCACGGTCTCCATCGGCGATTTCGACATCTTCGTCGGCTTCACCGCCCAGGCCTTGGACGATCTCGGCTTCGCCTCGAGCTTGCCCACCACCCACCCAAGCAACCTCGACGAGGAGTCGGATCTGGACTCTGACGAGATCGCCGATCTGGATCTGGCTTTCGACGCTGACGACGAAGATTCTGAAGACGACGCAAGTTCCAACATGGCGGCGCCGGACTTCCACTTCGTCGGCGTCTTAGGAGAATCCGGCTCTCACGAGTCGATGACAGAGCCTGAGTCTATCCTCCCTGCTCTGCAGGCCGGGGTTGATTCAGAAGCCGGATCAGGGGACATCGCCCATATGGAGCAGGACCTCAAATCTGAAGGAGAATCCGACGATTTTAGTCGGAAAGTTGCATCCTGTTTAGGACGCCCTGCCGAGGTCTTGATGGGTAACGTCTCTGATCCTAAAGACGACCCCAACACCTCGAAAGCCGCCAATGGCGAAGAAAAAACTCCACAAGCCGGAAATCTCAAGGTGGATTTTGTGCCGCCACTGGCTCCATTAAAGGGGACAGGTAGAGTGCCGGCTGAAGGAGACGACATTGACGTTACAACCGGCGAGGTGGCAGACAAGGAGCACGATGAAAGGATGGCGAGGTACAAGCGGCTTCTAACGCCACTCCCTCCTAACGCATCGCTGGATGACATTGAGAAGCGCCGCGCTCTGCTTGAGGAGCAAGCAGCCCAGATAGTAGAGCGTGAGGTTGAGCTTACAAACAAGGAAACGGAGTTCATCCGAAAGCAGAGAGAAAAGGGGGCTGACAATGTCTTTCGTCCGGCTCGTGACAAAAATCTGCACAAGAGATTGGATTTCCGCAGCAAGTGGGAAGCCGACCACGTTGATTCAGTCTGGAGGAAGTATCACCACCGACGTGACCCGGTGACAAACCTGTGTTACTTCAATACCCCAGCCAAAAACATGGAGGCTGCCCAGGAGGTCATGTTCGACAAATCATTGGACCGTGACGCTCGGCTCAAGTATTCGTCTTATCTTCTGGAGGTCGCACAACAGCAGCAGAACGACTTGCAAGTCAAGACGGGGCAGCTCATCGACGATTCTCGTCTTTGCAAGTTGACTGCCAACAAGCCAATGGCTGCTGCCCCTGCTGACCCAGACGATGACCCGGCTGGCTCAAGCAGCCACAACAAGGGCGACGGCAAAGACCCAAAGGACAAGCACCCCAGGGGCGCGGAATCCCGAACAGGTTCTTCACGCCATCGTGAGGCTGGCCGGGAAAGACATCGGAGCCGTGAGAGACAGGAGGACCCTCGCAAGGAAAAGGCGGAGCCACCCAGTCAGGAGCGACGACGTGAGGGGGAAAACCAACCCCGAAGGGAGGATAACAGAGATCATATGCCACCTCCACCGCCGCCTCCACCACGCAAAGAGGGAGATAACCCTTCTAAGTACATACCCCCTCCACGACGACAAAGGACTCCAAGCCCTCCGCGTAACGCGAGTCGGGCAAGCCAAAGCTGTCACAGGGAAGAACCAAGACAGGAAAAGTCGGTTGGAAAACCGCCATCAGCCAATGATGTTCGAAGCCTAATCGAGGAGAGGAAATCAGCAAGAGACGCCCAATACCTCGGCCCCAAGTGCTTTGGCAGAGCAATCAAAGAGCAAATTCTACCTCCCACTTTGTCGAACGTAACAAAGATGGTTGAGTGTGGTACGGCTAATCCTGAGACCTGGCTCTTAGATTATGTCAGTGCCTGTGATATATATCAAGGCAGTGCCGACTCCACAGTGCAATTTTTGCCCCTGATGTTAACCGGGACGGCACGCATGTGGATTGAAGGTTTGCCGGAAAGAACAGTTCATACCTGGAGTGACATGAAGCGTGTCTTTATTCAGCACTTCCAGGGCACATATAAGCGCCCAAAGTTGATTTTCGACTTACAGCGGTGCGTGCAGCAAAAGAACGAGTCTAGCCGTGAGTTCGTCTCGCGATGGAGTGAAATCAAGAACACTTGCGAAGGCGTCTCAGAAATTCAGGCGATCCATGCTTTCAAGCAATCTCTGAGGAAGGGGACGACTTTTCGCTTCATGATCTACAGCGACGAATCGGAAACTTTGGGGGGCTTACTCGCGTGTGCAAACAAGTATGCCGCCGCTGATGATGACAACAGGGAGGATGCCGAAAACCGCCGACGCGAGTCCGGGAAAAAGAAGATTGAAGACCAAGCCGGCCCTTCTCACGAAGTCGCTGCCGCCTTTGGAAAGGGTGGTTCGAGCAATGGCAAGTGGCAGGGCAAGAAGCCGGCAAATAACCAATCGTCCCGGCCGCCAGCGGTGAAGTATGACGACATCAAGCACAACGCCGGTGTCCATCATCTGAGGCCAGATGGAACAAGTTCCCACACGCTCCAGCAATGTCACATCAATCGAGACATCGCCAAGGACCCCAAAGCCGGCAAGTCAAGGAACAAACGCAAGTCCAGGAAAGACGACAAAGAGAAGGAGGAAGCTGCTTCAGAGTCGGATGATGCAACCTCCAAAGAAAAGGGCAGCAAATTCCCTAAGCATGCCGAAAGTCTCATCGTCAACTTGGCAACAGATTTCTCACGCAAGGAAAAGGCGGCTTGGCGAGAACTCAATGCTACGGTGCCCGCAGTTCCTCAATATCTGGATTGGTCCGACACACCCATCACATGGGATCGCAGTGATCACCCGGACAGAGTTCCTGCAAAGCGCACCTACGCTTTAGTCGTCAGCCCAATAGTCGACAAGTACAAGTTGACAAAGGTGCTCATGGATGGCGGCAGCAGTATCAACATACTTTATGCCGCAACATTGAAGAGGATGCGTATTTCCGAGTCACAACTCACCCACAGCACTGTGAAGTTTCATGGGATTGTGCCGGAACGACAAGCCTCCTCGATGGGGCAAATTACCCTGAAGGTCACCTTTGGTGAAGCCGATAATTTTTGGACTAAGGACGTCTCTTTTGAGGTGGTTCCCTTCAAAAGTGCATATCATGCAATATTTGGACGTCCAGCTTTCGCCAAGTTTATGGCTCGGCCCTGCTACATCTATAGCAAGCTGAAAATGCCGGGACCCAATGGGATCATCACAGTCAAAGGGGACTTCAAGAAAGCCAAGGAGTGTGAGGCCTCCAATGCCGTCCATGCTGAACAAGAAATCTGCAGGGAAGAGTTGGAGGATCTCAAGAAAACAATTGGTCCTGATGAAATGCCGGCAACAGAAAAGCCATCTTCTAAGGTTGATTCAAGCTTCAAGCCAAAGGATGACACCAAGAAAATCAAGCTCTCAAAGGACGATCCGACAAAGGAAGCCATCATCGGTGCCGGTCTCGACGACAAATAGGAAGGCGAGCTCGTCAAGTTTCTCCGTGAGAATCGGGACATATTTGCCTGGTCACCATCCGACATGCCAGGTGTCCCGAGGAAACTTGCCGAGCACTCCCTAAAAGTCAACAAGGACGCGAAGCCGGTCAAGCAAGGCCTCCGCCGGCTCGGAACTGAGAAGCGCAAGGCGGTTGGAAAGGAAATCCTAAGGCTTACCGCTGCCAAATTCATCCGTGAAGTTGTCCACACTGATTGGTTGGCAAATCCCGTGCTAGTCCCAAAGAAGAACACCTCTGAGCTACGTATGTGCATTGATTTCACCGGCTTAAACAAAGCTTGTCCTAAAGATCTGTTAGCCTTACCGCGTATCGATCAGGTCATTGATTCAACTGCCAGCTCAGAGATGCTATGTTTTCTGGATGCTTATTCGGGGTACCATCAGATTAAGATGAAGGAGTCAGATCAAATCAAGACGTCCTTCACCACGCCATATGGCAATTACTGCTATGTCACAATGCCTTTCGGCTTAAAGAACGCTGGTGCTACTTACCAAAGGTGTATGCAGCGGTGTTTGGACAAGCAGATTGGCCGCAATGTTCACGTCTACGTCAACGACATAGCGGTCATGTCGAAGAAGCGCGGCGATCTTATCGCCGATCTGTCGGAAACCTTTGCAAATCTAAGGGAGTACCAGATGAAGCTTAATCCGGCAAAATGCGTCTTCGGAGTACCCGCAGGCAAGCTTCTGGGCTTCATTGTTTCCCAAAGAGGAATTGAAGTTAACCCGGAAAAGATAAAGGCGATCCAGAACATCGAAAGGCCGTCTTGTCTAAAAGACATACAACGGCTTACGAGTTCCGCCGCGGCTGTAAGCCGATTCATTAGCCGGCTTGGAGACAAAGCATTGCCATTATACAAACTCCTCAAAAAATCGGACAGTTTTGTTTGGACAGAGGAGGCAGAGGAAGCTTTGGCTCAGCTGAAGTATACATTGACGCATGCTCCAATCCTAGCAGCTCCAAGGGAAAAAGAGTCGCTTCTCCTCTACTTGTCGGCCACGAATTTCGTGATAAGTGCCCTCATTGTAGTAGAGCGCCTGGAGGAAGGAAAGCAATGGCCGGATCAGCGCCCCGTCTATTTCATTAGCGAGGTGTTCTCAGATTCAAAGCAACGCTACCCTCACTACCAGAAGTTAGCTTATGGTGTATTCTTTGCCGACAGAAAATTACGGCATTACTTCCAGGATCACACAATCATGGTGGTCAGCAAAGATCCACTAAGAGAAATCATCAACAATGCCGACGCAACTGGTCGAGTCGCCAAATGGGGCATCGAATTAGCAGTTTTCGACATCTAGTACAACCCAAGGACCGCCATCAAGTCTCAGGTTCTAGCCGACTTTGTTGCAGATTGCAGCTTTACAAACGGAGCACATCTGGCATCTTCCAAAGATGCGTCTCTCCAGAAGAAGGACGGCAAATCCTGGAAGAAATCCACTCCGGCAAATGTGGGCATCACGTGGCGGCAAAGGCATTGGTCGCCAAAGCATTTCGGCATGGATTCTTCTGGCTAACGGCTAAGAAGGATGCTATCAACATCGTCAAGACCTGTGAAGGATGTCAGCGCTACGCAAAGCAGGTTCACTTGCCGGCTCAGGAGCTCCGGACGATCCCTATTACTTGGCCGTTTGCGGTCTGGGGGCTCGACATGGTGGGACCTTTCAAGACGGCAAGAGGAGGCTTAACTCACCTGCTGGTGGCGGTCGACAAATTCATAAAGTGGGTGGAGGCAAAGCCCATCAAGAAACTCGATGGAGCTACAGCTACAAAGTTCATCGTCGAGATTACAACTCGATTCGGCATACCGCATAGCATTATCACTGACAATGGCACAAACTTTGCCGTCGGTGAGCTATCGAAGTTCTGCAGCCGATCAAAGATCCGACTCGACGTGGCATCGGTAGCACACCCGCAATCCAATGGACAGGTAGAGCGCACTAACGGCATTATTCTGCAAGGTATTAAGCCGAGACTTGAAACTCCTTTGCATCGAGCAGCCGACGCTTGGGTTGAGGAATTGTCGGCGGTCTTATGGAGTATTCGTACTACCACAAACAGATCAACCGGCTTCACCCCTTTCTTCCTTGTCTATGGTGCAGAAGCGGTGCTCCCATCCGACATGATCCATGATTCGCCTCGAGTCGCAGCCTACGTTGAAAAAGACGCAGAAGAAGCACGTCAAGATGGCTTAGATATCCTCGAAGAAGAAAGAGAGCTAGCTCTCCAACGATCCGCCATCTATCAACAAGATCTATGTCGCTACCAGAGCCGTAGAGTGCGGAATCGATCTTTTCGAGAAGGCGACTTAGTGCTTCGGCTTGTGCAAAGCCGGCAGCACAAATTATCCCCGCCATGGGAAGGACCTTTCGTTATCAGCAAAGTTCTGAAAAACGGGTCATACTATCTCCTCGACTTAAGGGATTCAAAGAAAGATCCTAGGAAGAAAGGTCGCAAGAGGAAAAGGCATGTAGATGACGACTTAGATGAGACGAAACGTCCGTGGAATATCGCTCAGCTACGTCATTTTTACACTTAGCAAATTCTATTGTAACCATGTCAATGTGATCATGAAATAAAAATTGGTTTCTCTCATGTCGAATTCGAGAATCTGTACCATCCTTTATTTCCCAATGATCTTATTGTTATAATCTGTTTACCCGAAATTGCCTGTGTTGCTCGTTGGTAAACTCTTTCATGTTGAATCCGCCTTAAGGTGATGAAAAATCAACGTTTTGTCAAATTAATGTTTGTCTGCTAGCTTTTTGCGCCGGGTTGCTTCAAACGTTTCGGCACTGAAAGGCGGCACTTAATCTGAGTCTAAACAGATTGGTCATTGCGTACCCTGTTGCTCAGCGAGTTAGCTTCGCAATAGGTTTGCCGGCGCTTAAAGGCTAAGGTGTCAAGGCCAGAATAAATTGAGGCATAAAAATTGCAAGTTTGCAAATATAAGAGCTGACTAACATACATCAAAAGACTTAGTTGCTCCTAGACATATACATTGTTTGGACGACTTTACATGTTGCTTATTACATTTTCAGGACAGTCGGCTCAGCGAGCAAATTCGGCTCATGACGATTTCTCCGCCTCCTCATTATCATCATCTGATTGAACAGGAGTTGGCGGGCATGGCATTTCCTTGAAGATGGTGGTCAAGGAGACCATGTTGGCAATCTTGCCGGCGTAGCCGGAGACGGAGCGAAGGATCTTCTTGCGATCTTGGTCATCCAGCGGCGTGCCGTCCTCCTTTTCAAGTGGGAAGCCGGATGCCACACGCCAGGCTTCTGCCTCCGGGTAATCTGCCATCATCAAGCCCAAGGCCGTCTTGGCACCTCCGCGACCGCTGGAACGAAGCCGTTCATCGAAGAATGAAACTGCTTCGGCCAGTTCAGCCTCTAAGCTGGCAAGGTTCGCCGGGGGCTCGGGGTTGCCGGGAAAGAACTTCTCGGCAAGCTCTTTTCCCGAAGAAATAATCTTCGAGATAAGTTCCCCTACTTCCAGTATCCGGTCAAGCCGGTTTTCCGCCGTCAGCTCGTGGCCATAACCCGCCGGAGCTGCAAAAAAGGCGAAGTTCAGCTACATTTGGCTAAGACAGAAACCAATGAGTTTAAGTTTTGTCGAAACTTACTCAGAAGCTGGCTGTAAATGGCCAGCGATTCGTCGAGGCGCTTGTCAAGCCGATCCTGGACTTCGTTGAGGGCATCCTTGTGACTTTGCCTCTCTGTTTCCAGGATCTGTTCAGCTTTGACAAGGTTTTTCTTGACCACCTCCAGCTCCGCCGCCATTGATTGGTTAAGCTTATTCAGCTCAATATTTTCATCGCGAAGCCGGTCGACCATTCGGGCGTTCTCAGCAAGCTCTTTGGCTTTTACAATGGCGTCTGCAAGGCAAAATGTCAGCCGTGTAAAAATACCCATTATAGAAAGTTAATTTTCGGCATTGTTACCTTGGTATTGAACCCGGTCTGCCTCAAGCCCTTCGATGATGGCGTCTTTGTTCGCCAGTTCAGTCTTAAGCCGATGCATCTCCTGATTTCGCACACCCAAAGAATTGATGGTTTCAGCGCCAATTTTTCGGTGGATCTGCGTAAGGAATTGCTAAAATCCTAAAGCTATATTTACAAGTTAAGGTGGCTACATGACGACATTTCATGGCTAGGGGGCTAAGTGTATGCATGCGCATTAACTCGGATCACTATGTCGGCTAGTTCTAGTAGCTTAACCCGGCATAGTGCTCGGGGGCTACTGGGTAATATGTTTACCTGGTAGTGCTCGCGGAGAAGCGTCATGCCGGCCTCAAAGCTATCAGCAAAATAATTCTGCTGATCTTCAAGGATCTCTATGACATCAAAGGTGTCATAGGATTTGGTGTGATCCGGCTCGTCATCCCGGACGGTTGTTCCCTTCTTCCGGGGAAGCCGAGGTGCCGTCATAAACCGGCTCATGAATTCCAGTTTGATGCGCCCCTCCTCGTCGAAGGATTCGGCTTTGATTGGGCGAAAGGTTGGGGCATCATTAGCCGGAGCTTCAGCCCTTGGTGAGGAGGTTTCTGTCACTTTCCGCGTCATCTCCGTCCACTGTGTGGGGGGAATAACCCCGGCTCTCCTAACAGGCGGAGCCGTCACCATGGTGCGGGTGTTCTCCTCAGTGGGGTTCGGCTGTGGAACTGGAGGAGTTGGTGGAGGGATGGCAGGAGAGGTTTTCTTCCTTGTGGCAACCGTCTTTATTTTCAAGGGAGCGCCCTTCTTTATCCTGCAAAGGTAAAAGATGAAGTTTAGCCAATCCGGCATTGCTGCAAGGGAAAGAGGAGATGTTGTCGGTCGACTTACTTCTTGCTGGGGATATTGAGCCCAGCGAGGGCATCGTCATCTTCTGACGACTTAGCGCCAACCATGGTCGGCTGGCGCTTCCTCTTCCGGCTTTCTGCGGTAGTCGATGAAAAGGAGATGGACCGTGTGGGCGCCTTGCTGGAAGACGGCTTGCCAGCAGGGCGGATGTCGGAGACTCCAGGAATCTGACATATTACATGTTAGTTCAACAAAAGAAAATCCGAATCTCTCAAAGAATTGAACTTTGGTTAGTCAAAGTACCTTTGGGGGAGGGTTGGATGCCGTATACATTGGCAATGATTCTTCATATTACCGGCCTTCTCCAGGCCGGGCTTTGATGAGTTTGTTGAAGTGAACCTCAAAGAGGCTCTGCTCCAGGTCTTTCTCGTTGATCCGCATGGGATCAGAGTTACCCGTGTACTCGCATAGAAGCCGAGCACGATGTTGGAGGGGCTAGATCCGTCTCTTCATCCAGCAGATGATGGTGTCCTCCCCAGTCAAGGGAGGAGTGCCGGACGTCAATTGCGCAATCCGAGCTTGAATGGCGGCGTGTTCTGCCGGCATTCCACTGGACGGCTTCTTCTTCCAGGAGGGCAGCTGAAAGTGCATGGTTGCCCCCATGCATGGTTTTGGTAATTGATGACAATCTCTATGGACTAATATTTGCATTGAGCTATATTTGTAGGTGTCCATTAGCTTGCTTGTCTCCATTTGTTGGAGTCAAGGTCTTGCTTGTTCTCCATGTGTTGGAGTCGAGATTAAGGGAAGAAGATCATTTGTTGATCAAGGCCAAGGTGTTCGTCATCAAGATAAAGGCCAAGTGAAGATATGCCGAAGAGGTGCTTCTCCCATCTTGGTGTATGGGGGAGCCATGTGAATCTTCACCGAAGCGCGATCGAGGAAGGTGGTGCATCTTGAGGAGTTGAAGATCGTCTTCATCGACCTCAAGTGGATTTAATGCGCAAGGCAAAGGTATGATCTTGATAGGGTTTCTATTTTACCGGTCTCATGATGTTTAGTGAGAGACCGGGTTATAGGATAGATAGCCGTACTATCAAGAGGGGCTCTCGACCGAGTATCTTGATCGTATCGTTCGTGGAGAGCTCAACCCTTTGCATCCTTGCATCTTTGAAATCTTCTTTGTTGGTTCTTATTTGACTCTTATCGTGGTGTGGTCTTGGTGCTTGTTGTGCTCGTCATGACAAGGCTAAGTTCACCGAAAACGGTTTGCTTATGCGTCTTCATTTGCGTTTTCGGTATTGGAGATTTTGCCGGTTCATCCTTTTGGAAGGTTTCACCTTTCCAACCCTTTGCAAAATCTCCTTTGCTAGTTTGCCATTTTCAAAGGTTGCTTTTGTCGTCCTCTTTCCAACAAAATTGGTTTTACTCCATTCGGACTTCAATTGCAAAAGAAACGGCTTTTCGGTTTGCCCATTTGGTTTTATAATATATTGTTGGACTATGATGTTTCTCTGCATAATCTTGTTGTGCTCATTGTGACGATTCCAACGAGTCCAAGATTATCGAAAACGGAGTTCATTTGCAAAAGTTATGGGGTTATGTTTTTCTGTGTGGATCTACCCCGGAGATGGTCCGGAGTCTCCGGTCACACCGGAGTCTCTGTCCAGAGGACCCGGAGTCTCCGCCCCCCTATTTTTCGCTGCCAAATGGATTTGTGTGGTGCGTCTCTGGACTCGGTCCGGAGGTACCCCGGAGATGGGGCGAAGTCTCCGGCCCCACCGGAGTCTCCGGCCCAAGGGACCCGGAATCTCCGGCCCTGGGCTTTTTCTAGCCGTTTCGCTTTTGTGTAGTGCAGCTCTGGTAGGGGTCCAGAGCACCCCCGGAGGGTCCCCGGAGTCTCCGGCCTGGCCGGAGTCTCCGCCCCCTGGACCGGACTTTCCGGCCTCCCCGATGACCCAGCAGGCCGGAGTCTCCGGTCACTTGGTCCGGAGTCTCCGGTCTGGACAGTGTCCAACGGCTAGTTTTTGGGGGAGGCTATAAAAAGCCTCCTCCCTCCCCAAAACCTGGTTGCTGGTTCTTGCTCACTTGTTTTCCTCTCTCCTCCATTGTTGCTAATCTTGTGAGCTTGATTCCTCTCTATCCCTCCAATGATTCTTGCCCAAACTTAGGGTTTCAAGAGAGGAGATCTAGATCTACCTTTCCACCAATCAAAATCCCCTCTAAGTGAGGGAATCTTGTGAATCTAGATTTTGGGGTTGCTTTGTGTTCATCCCCTTTGTTCTTCCTCTCTTATTCCCTCCATAGCATTAGTTGCTTTGGTTGGAATTTGAGAGTGAAGGATTTGACCACTTAGTGTGTTCTTGCCTTTTGCATTAGTTGCATCGGGTTGCTCTCTCCACGGTGATACGTGAAGTTGAAGGTTGAGAAGCTTGTTACTCTTTGGTGCATTGTGTTCCCAAGAGCTTTGTGCCTCTTGGGTGCATTGTGTACCCTAGACGGTTGGAGGTGCCGCGAAGACTTCGAGTTCTGAAGCTTCGGCACGTATTGGGAGCCCCCAATTGAGTTGTGGGTGTGTGCCCCTAGGAAGTTGTAAAAGGGCTCCGGAATCCGCCTCGAAGGATTCCGATAGTGGAAGGTGAACCAAGCCTTTGGGTGCGGTTCATCGGAGAATAGGGTGAGGCCTTTGTGGCATCTTGAGTAGGCCTCTTGTGGCGAGCTCACACCCCTCCAACGAGACGTACTCCCTTAACAAGGAGGAACTCGGAAATACATCCTCGTCTCCGCGTGCCTCGGTTATTCCTATACCCGAGCTTTACTTATGCAATTTACATTGTGATAGCCTTCGTGCTTGAAGTTCATAGCTTGCTATCACCTTGTTGCTTGATTTGCTTAGCATAAGTTGTTGGTGTACATAGGTGAACCTAGAATATTAGGTTGTTGGGCTTGTTAATTTAAACACATAGTTTTTTCCGCAATTATCAAGCCTCAAAAAGTTTTAATCGCCTATTCACACCCTCCCCCCCTCTAGGCGACATCTCGGGCATAACTTGTTCTTTCAGCAGCGGCGTGCCGGCTTCGTCTGTAAAAGGGGCAAGCCCCTGTAGCCGGTTTGGTGATGCCACGTCCTTACAGTAGAAGAAGGTGGACGCCCACCCCTTTGCCGAATCAACGATTGGCACTTGAGGGTACCAGTCGATATCTCGGTGGCAGTTGAAGCTGATTGTGCCGGCCACCAGCAGCTCCTTGTTGATAGTTTGCCTCTTAACTAAGAAGCATCGTTCGAAGAAGTCTAACCTAGGTTTTATGCCTAAATAGCCTTCGAACAGTGCTACAAAGCCGGAGATGTATAAGCAAACTGTTCGGGGTAATGTTGTGAAGCTGGAGGCCGTAATGGTCTAGGAGATCTACTAGAAAAGCCGAAGGCGGCAAGGAAAATCCCCTAATGACATGGAAAGAGAGAAGTACCCGCTCGTCGCTGATGGGAGTGGGAGCAGGGTCGCCGAAGGCGGATCGCCAAGTCGGCGCAGATTCTGAAGTTGGAAGAATGGCTCCGTCGGCCTCCATCCCTTTCAGTTCGACTTCATCCACTACCGAGCAGGCCCAGTTGCGGGACGGGTTGTTGGCCGCACCCTTGCTATTGCCGGCTTCCTCTTCTTCCTCCTCCTCGCCAACACTTACGTCTTCGATGGCCGCATCGGTAGCCGCGGAAGCAGAGGGCTCCGTGGCAGCGGCTTTTGCCAGAGCCACGGCGTCGCGGCCCAAAGCGGCGGAGGAGCTCGCTGGAGCTGAAGAAGGTGCAGATGCGGCAGCGGTTGGCTCGACGACGGCGTCGGCCGTAGATGCGGACCCTCCCATCGGCGGAGCCGAACCAAGCGACGCGGCGTCGACGACAGGGGAGCTGGGAGCGCTTGATGCCATGAAGTTTGAGCTCGGGAGAGGATATGAGATCTGAAGGAGAGTTTGAGCTAGGGTTGCGAATGGCGTGGAGATCACGACGGAGACGAAGCGGTCGTCATTTATAGCGCTGCACCAAGATGTGTGCAACGGTCAGGAGCCGAGTTTCTCGCCACGTGCCGCGGGATCAAGCCGTTGGAGACGTTTCCTTCCCTCCGACGCCTCGGTTCCAATGCGGGAAAAACGGAAACTAGCCCCTGCATTCAAAAGATGCTCCTCCACTCACACTGTCGGGTCTGACATAACCGTCAAATCGGCGGACGCGTGTCGTTACGCGTCCAAGAGCTTTTCGGCATACAAAGCCGACATATTGAAATCGACAAAGCTGTTCGACATAATTGCAGGTTTCTGGGAATGCTCCAAGACTGAAGACGGATGATGAATTTTCCGGACAACACACTGTCGGAAAATTGAAGCCAGCCGCTGAAGTACTTGAAGCTTTCCGGAGGCTACTGTTGGGGTTATGCCGAACAAGTGTCCTCACTAAGAAGACTAAAAGGCAGCATACCAAGGTGGCCCATAGTGGTGCTAAGCCGAATCCGACTTAACTGGGCGGCCCAGTATGATGAAGCGCAGGAGACCCATCCGGCTAAGGAAGATTCCAGAAGCCGGCCTGCATTGCGGAAAACTTATCCCACAAGGCAAGGCCCAAGCCGGATTGGAGTAGAACTCTGTACTTAGTCGGTTAGGTTTCCTTCTGTAATCCCTAGGTCTGGACACCTTTATAAGCCGGCCTATGGGACGCCTTAGGGCACGCTCTCGATACTGATCCATTGTAACTTGGCGATATTGCCTTATAGTGAATTATAGCAGCACGTAGGTTTTCGCCACCGTTGCGAGATCCGAAACTGGGTAAACTCTTTGTCACCCCGTTGCCGGAACACCCCACATCTCCAAAACCCCTCTCTCTACCTAGCTCGATGGCACCCCTACCACGACTAGAATCGACAATACCACGACAAATTCTTTGTCAAAGGTTTCATCCTTGCTCTCCTCGACAGGCTCCCTATATAGAATTATAGTAGCTGTCAATTCCACACCACGGTACCATGCCTAACAATCGAGCAAATCTTGAATAGAAAGAAATAAAACATGGACCAAATAACGTACATTTTCGGAACAACCTTTGCAGGTTTCTTTGGAGGCTTCTTGGGTGCGAATTTAAGTGCTCCCTTATGATGCAAGAAACGAATACTGTTACAATAAAACCGAAATAAACAACAGATGACAAACCAAAGTGAACACTACCTAACCTTGCGAGGACGGGGTGCAGGGGAGCCATCGATTTCCTTCTTCACATTACTCTTGTCGTCCATTAGATGACAACAAGCCAAAACCTGCAGAAGTGAAACAGCAAAGTAAAGATGGCTGATGGGACTATCATCATTAGACTTGCCTTGCCTACGGAATGGACAAAGAATCAGAGGCTCTGAATTTCTTCGCAACTCAGAGGACAGGGGATTCATTCAATTCGACCACACCCCCATGGTCACATAGCTACTATAACACTATTACCACTACACAAATGGCAATGACAATATATGCAGATAATTGATCATCCCATTGTTTGGTTATGGAGTTATGGTTATGCAATAGAAAATAAGGAGCAAAACTAGCATACCCTATAAAGATCAAAGAATGGAGATCAAACGCATCAATTCATGAAAGATTTATCTCGCAGTGCAGCAGATGCGGACCAGTGGTGCGGCCAGAGCGATTAGAGGGTGCGGGAGGTGCGTAAATCCGGGCGACCCGGAGGGGGTGGACGGCTAGCGCAGCGGTTGCTTGAACTGGAGCGGCGGCGGCGGCGCAGGAAAGTTTTCTGGACTTCCTTTTTCCAGATAATAATTTTCTGGACTTCTTAACGTCTTAATCGGGCATGTTGGTTTGGGCCGTGTTTCTAAGCTCAACCTTGGGACTACTTCGCCGCGGTCCCTCGATCGCCTACGGCGGAAGAAGCTCGGGATCGCCCGCCACGGTCCCTGATCGCC
The DNA here is from genome assembly GCA_012064385.1 of Puccinellia tenuiflora. Lineage (NCBI taxonomy): Eukaryota > Viridiplantae > Streptophyta > Magnoliopsida > Poales > Poaceae > Puccinellia > Puccinellia tenuiflora. Next base: position 308,680 of record QRDG01000572.1, on the reverse strand, counting down.
AACGCCAGAGAGAGCGCGAGGAGAGAGCCAACGCACCTTCTGCTGAAACAAAGAACATGTTGTGATGTACAAATCCCAAGTACCAACAGCAAAGGCTAATGAGGATTGAGGACTGCAGCAGTGCCTTCACTAGCTTCACAGATTTGCTTACGGCGATTTAAATATTGATGTATTGAACTTCTCTAAACTAGTTTCATTATTTCCATATTTTAATTTTTCCTCTGTCTTTGCAGGGTGCTAGTGAAATTGATAACATATCAATTCAGATCTTCTCTAGGTAGCTGATGCCACATGACAGGCTATTTTGTTTTGCCAATTGATGCATTTTGGTGTTGCTCCGGCATCCCTGAGAATTATGTGCTAAAATGCACACATCTGTCTACTGTAGTAGTGACTTTAATAGGAGATTATTTTGGTTATTTGGAGCATAATACTGTCCAAAAACATGGATGTGTACTGGAGATAAATACTTGTTCGATTCGGCATTAAAACAGTGTGTCCATGTGTCCGTGTCTGTTTCTGAACTTTCGTTTTTGAGGGTGGTGTATGTATGTTTCTGAACTGAATCAACGTCTATTGTCTGAATTTACTGATTGTTTTCTTGTCCCTCCCGTACTGGCTCATTTTACTCGCGAGCTGGGCCTTACGTGGCCCTATTTGGGCTGACAACAGCATCTGGGCTGTTTGCTCTGCGTGGAGAGAGCACAGGGAGGTAGCAGCCCTGGGATCAAGATGGGACCTCCTATGGGTGCCACTAACAAAAGGTTCCCTTTAGGAAGAAAAAACACGAAGCGCGCCACGTGGTGGCTTGACAGCGTCCGTTGACGACGAAATTGAATTTTGCTACTAGGTTGGTCCCACGCGCACGTATATGAGCTAGCTAGCTGTGAGAAATCACCGTACCAGGCGTGGTCGCTCCCTACGCGTGTCTGGCTCCGGCTGTACATCGATGTCCAACGCGTGTACGTTCTCCGGCCGGACGCACGTACGAGAATCTTTGGTACGTACGCATGCTTGGTGCACACGTGTGCTTGCCAATTGTTTCTTTTTCTGAGAATGATGCTTGCTAGTTTCTCATATGAAAGGATAAAACTAAAAGATGTACAGATAATACAAACTACATAAAATCTACAAAAATAAATGTACAAATTACACAAAAATAAATGTACACCCGAAACCCACCCGCGTGGTGCCTAGTCGGATGGAAACACAAACAAATTAAATCTACATCTCTCTTACATACCATTATATGAATTGGCTTACTTGCCACCCCCACCCTAAACCCTAATTTATATATACAAGTTTTTTTTTAATCTAGCGGCTCGGCTTCGTCCCCCGTCGCCGCTACCGCGGCGTACGGGCGGACTCAGCCTCGGGGCGTTAGGGTACGGAGGATTCATCGCCCGTCGACGCTATCGCGTCGACGGCGACAAATCCTCCATACCCTAACGCCTACGCTAACGCGGCATATGGAAGTACAGACTATATAAAACAGAAAGTACAGATTATACCAATCCGTATGTACAGATTACTGCGAATAGGGTCTACAAGTACACAGAAAAACGGAGTACAAAATACGTTGACAGCGGAAATACAAGTACGTTCAAACCCAAAGTACAGGTACGTTCAAACCGAATGTACAGGTATTCAACTTTTGAATGTACAAAAAAAAAGTTCGTCAAAACCTATCAACATGGGATCTAGTTTTGAAGATCTCGACGCGAGAAGTTCAAAAGTGAAAACGGTTCGTAATTCGGATAAGCGGTTCTAAAGATATTTCGTTTTTAAAATTCGGTTCAAAAAATAAAAGGGAAAAGGCTACCCTCCAACCGAGTACAAATAAACAGAAAACGGAGTACAAACTACGTTGACAGCGGAAGTACAAGTACGATCAAACCGGAAGTACAAGTACGTTCAAATCGAATGTACAAGTATTTAACTTTTGGATGTACAAAAAAAAATTTCGTCAAAACCTATCGATATGGGATCTAGTTTTAAAGATCTCGACGCGAGGAGTCCAAAAGTGAAAACGGTTCGTAATTTGGATAAGCGGTTCTCAAGATATTTCATTTTTAAGATTCGGTATTGAAAAATAAAAGGGAAAACTCCCTCCACCCGTATCCTTCTTTTTTTTTTTTTCGTCCCCACTTTAACTCTGTTTGCGACACGTGGCGAATATTGAAACAACAGCACAAAGGAGAAGGCGCCACTTGGCGCGAGGAGAGCGGAGGAAAAGTTCCCTTTGCAAAGGGTTCCCTTTTTCTAACGATTTCCACCTCCTATATATCGATTCCAAGCGACGCGTCGCCTGCAGGACGTCCGCTAATGGGTCGGCCCATTTGTAGAATACTCCTTTTTCCGTTTTTTCTTTCTTTCTTTTCTGTTTTCTTTTTTCTTTTCTGTTTTTTGTTTGTTCAATTTATTTTCACTTTATTTATGATTTTGAAAAATGTTTAGTTTTGAAAATTTGTACAAATTCAAAATATGTTCAAATTTAAAAATTGTTCAGTTTTGTATATAATGTTCAAAATAATTCTTTTTTTCAAATTTAAACATTTCTTAAAATTGAACAAATTTTCATTTTGAACCTTTTTCATCGCTAAAAAAATTTCAACTTTAAACAGAAAACGTCGGTGAACAAAAACTATTTTGACCTTTTTAAAAATCAATAGAAAATGTCGATTAACAAAAACTATTTTGGAACAATTTTAATAGTGAACATAAAATATCGGTCAACAAAAGCTATTTTTGAACGATTTTAAAAAGTGAATAAAAAAGGTCAGTGAACAAGAACAGATTTAAAAAGTGAACAAAAAAAAGATTTACCAACGAAAGTTATTATTGAACGATTTTAAAAGTGAACGATAATTATTTTTGAATGATTTTAAAAAGTGAACAGAAAAAGGTCGGTGAACAATAATTACTTTTGAACAGATTTAAAAAGTGAACAGAAAATGATTTATGAACACTTTTAAAAAGTGAACAAAAAAAGTTCGGTCAACAAAAAATATTTTTGAACGATTTAAAAAAATGAACAGAATAAACTTTATGAACGGAAACTAACTTTGAACGATTTTAAAAGTGAACGAAAATTATTTTTGAACATTTTTAAAAGTGAACGAAATCTATTTTTGAACATTTTTAAAAGCGAACGAAAACTAAAAACAACTTTGAAGTGAACAATTTTCAAATTTGAACATTTCTTAAAATTGAACAAATTTAATTTTGAACATTTTCAGCGCTAAACAATTTTTAAATTTGAATATAAAATGTCGGTGAACAGAAACTATTTTGGAATGATTTTAAAAGTGAACTGAAAATGTCGGTGAAAAAATATATTTTTGAATGATTTTTAAATTGAACAGAAAAATGAAAAATGTCGGTGAACGGAAACTATTTTCGAACGATTTTTGAAGTGAACATAAAATATCGGTGAACAGAAACTATTTTTGAAACATTTTTCAAAAATCATAAGAAAGTGAAAAATGAGTAAAGAAAAAATATAAAAATGAAAAGTAAAAATAAGAAAATAACTACGGAAACAAAAAACAGAAACAGAAAAGAAAGGAAACAAGTAAAAGAAAAACGAAAAACAAAATTAGAAAAAGGAAACAGAAAGAAAAGAAAAACAAAAAGGAAAGAAAAGAAAAGGAAAAGAAAAATAAAAATAAAAAAACAGAGAAGAAAAAGAAAGAAGAAACGACTGATGGACTGGCCCATCCGCGCCTTCCTTCAGGCGACGCGACGAAGAAGCGTCGCTAACACTACTAGGAAAAGGCTTATAGGTGAACGAAATAGCCGTGGCGCACCGTATTTTTGGTGCGCCACTAGTATTAGCCGTGGCGCACCGTAAAGCGGTGGGCCACTAGTAAGACCTTACCCGTGGCGCACCGGGTAAGTCTGTACGCCACGGCTAAGTTGGGACGTGGGCAATCGGGATGAAGAGGCATACTCGTGGCGCACCTATATTTGGTGCGCCACGGCTAACTAAATACCCATGGCGCACGGAAGACTGGTGCGCCACTAGTATATGCAGTCCCGAGCACAAAATTTGGACAACACATACCCGTGGCGCATCAAATTTGGATGCGCCACTAGTATGTACGTCATCGAAAAACAGTACAGAATGCACCATGCTTTCTGATTGGTCGGGAAAAACACACTATCCGTGTGCTAGGGAATACTAGTCCCTGATTGGCTGATAGAAGAGTCGTATGGATTGATGACATGGCGGCACAGGAAAAAAACTGCACACAGAGTCACAGATGCACACCACGCACCGCACATCTCTTCTTCCTCTTCCTTCTCATCTTCTGCTGCACACCACATGCTAACACTGCCGCCGAGCCGCCGTAACAGGAGCGGAAAGCCTGCTCCGCCTGCACCGTCGCCTCGCCCCTGCCGGCGCCAACGCCTCACCAGCGCGGAAGCCTCCGCCGACGGGCTGCTCCCCCGACTCGCGCCGCGGGCTGCTCCCCACCTCGCGCCTCTCTCTCTCTCTCCATTCCTCCTCCTTGTCCCGTAGTCCTTGTTCCTGAGACGAGCCACCGGTGGAGGAGCTTGCCGTTGAGACGGCGCGGCGTCGACCTGCGGTTCGCGGGGGGCTTTGTGGAGTCCGTCGTCCGCTCGCCCGCGTCATGCGTGAGGCTCGTCCCCGAATATCAACCACGAATCCTCGATAGCGGCCGAGCACAAGGTCGTAGGCCCCCGGCGCGGCGTCCATGGAGCTGGGCGAGCAGGAAATCGAGATCCCCTCGGCGCCGTTGGGAACGAAGGCCAACCCCCTGGCGGCGGTCGAGTTCAAAGCCCTCCCGGCGTCATCGAGGAAGACCACCGCGGCGACGTCCGAGCACGAAATTGAGGCCCATCTTCCCCGATGCTCGACGCGAGAAGCCATGCATCTGGAAGCCGGAAAGACGTGGCGGCGGCGGCCGTCACATCAATTTTATTTAATCTAGACGAGAAAACGTTAACCACGAACGGAGCCCTGCCTCCGCATGCGGACCCGGGCAGCAGCTTTTTTTTTAATTCAGGGAACGAATACCCGTGGCGCACATAGTGTAGTACCCGCGGCGCACTTTAGCCGTGGCGCATAGCGCAGAGGTGCGCCACGGCTAATTCATTACCCGTGGCGCAGCGGGGAGTCTACGCCACGTCTAAAGTGTTACCCGTGGCGTGGCTATCCGTGGCGCAGGACCCGGTCCTGCGCCACGGGTAAGCAAAACTGGTGCGCCACGGGTAACCATTTTCCTAGTAGTGTAATGAGCGATATATAGGGATTGGCGATCAAGATTGGCTCGCATCGGACATGCCAAAGTCAGAGGATGACTTCGTTTCAGGAACTTAGAGAATCCGGGCCGGTGAAGCACAACCTTGGGATTACAGTTAGACTTCAGATTTTTTTCTGAGATCAGTTTTCATTTTTATCACTACACGGGAGTAGACTAGATTATTAGAAGCGACGGTACGTCCAGTTGGTGCGAAACTGCAAATGTGCGAAGCCACTATGTCGGGACTCTTTGGATCGCTGAATTTTCAAAACGTAGAAATAGGAAAACCAAAGGATTGAGAGGGCATGCTCTTCAATTTCTACAGTATTTCAAAACACGTGAATTTTTTAAGAGATTTCTTTGGATGGTGCACATGAATTTTTCAGGAATGAGGAGAGAGTTAGATTGTGAGTGCATTCCATATGGAATAGAGGGCATAAGAACGGATTCCTTACAAATTTGTTGGACTCAATCCTATGGTCCAAAGACATTCCTTAGGAAAAAGAATCCTATGAATTGGAACCCTCAAAATTTTCTATGAAATTCCTTCAATTCAAAGAGTCCTTGATCACCCCTTCCTATGTGAAAAGCCGTCTGTTGTCGGCAGTTCTCTAACATCTCATGTTGGGAATTTATGTTGGATCTCAGCACCCCTACCCATAATTACTGTCTTTTAAACTGGGCGTCTAAATCACGACATGTTTCACAACTGTTCAAAAATAGATCTCGTGTTGATATGTTTACCAAAAAAAATATCATGTATTGAGTACATAGTTTGTGCTGCTTTCGGATATGCACTATACTACATTTCTGTTGCACCACGTTCGGATGTGTTGCCTTGGGTGCATGTTATGTTTTGCCCTAACTACATATTATGTGTTGTATTAGATGTCCTACCTTCTATCCTATGTTGAGTCCATGTTTTGTCATGTCTTCTGATTCACTTCATTTAGATGCCCCAACTTTTGTCATGTCATAACTTATATATTTTTTGCGTCTTCCAGTGAAACATGTTTGATATCCTATCTTGTATCTTGTGTTGAGTGCATGTTTTTACACAGTTTAGACGTGCTGATTTTTTTTTCCTATTCTAAGTGCATGATTTTGCACCGCGTGTGTTTTGTTGAACTGCATGTAGTTTCTCACGTTTTTAGTTGCACTGCAAAAATCGAATAATAAGGACCAAAATAGAAAGATAGAAACCGTGTAAAAAAAGGTGGTGGGAACTACCTCCATGCGCCACGTGCCATCCTCTAGAGCACTCGGCCAATCTGTTTGTTCCGTGCCCTTGCGTTAGAGGGTGCTATCACGTGAGTTTCCCTTCTATTATTATTCTTATTATTGTTCTCAAGTTTATTGTTAATATTTACATGTAGCATCTCGTGTTACACGTGTTACCGGTGGTGACATTCAACTCTAGCAGATGCCCTATAACCAAAAGTCTTTTACAAAATTTCTAGAATAATTATCTTGTTACTCTAACGGACTCATGTAGACTCCAATATCCCTTTTATTTTTTGGAGTGCCCTATAAAAATAAACCTCTAGCCTTTATATATATATATAAGGAAAATGCTTCCTACTCCCGGGTGTAGCTACACCCATATCTAAATACCACCATACGGAAGTATATATGATACTTTATCGGTTCGAGTATGTTTATATACTATATCTAAGATACTTCATACCAAGTTACGTGAAAAAAATTGAAAGTGGGTATATAGTTTGCATTATATTAAATATACAGTCATATTTGTACGTAAAAAAGGGTATGTCTAAAAATTATACATACTATTTATATAGTATCTATATTTTCTAAATAGTCATATATACTTCATACTACATGTACATACTCTCCGGTATGATAGATACCTCCTAAATTGTGAGAAACGCATGTGGGTGTAGCTACACCCGGGTGTAGTATGAATATGTTCTCTCTCTCTCTCTCTCTCTATATATATATAGGTCTGCTATTCTGGAACTAGTTCTAGAATAGCTATTCTGAAACCACTTCTGAACTTTACTTGCAATATTGATGAACTTCATTTAATGATAATGTGAACTTCCTGACGGAACAGACTGATTCTCCACCTTCACGGGAAAATTTTCTAGTGCGATTTTTGATCCGCTTATCGGAATGATGCATGTGATATACCGTTGGATAGCTATGGAAATTACGAAACTTTTTCATTTTCACGGGTTTTCGAAATTAGTTACGGTTTTTAAAGAATTTCAAATATACTAACACTATTTTCGCGTCCGTAACGTATTTTGGTCGCCATTTTCAAACCGTTTATCGGATTGATGCAAATGATACGCCGTTGGAAAGCTATGAAAAATCCGCAACTTTGTTATCTCACGCACTTTTTCGAAATTCCTTACGGTTTAAGAGCAGTTTTAAATATACATAATTCTGTTATTTTAGAATTCTCGTTTTTCTGAACTTCCCACTTCACAACACTGAACTTCTTCATAACACTATGTGAACTTCTTCACGGAGCACCAGAAGCACGTTCTCCGTCATTTTTTTGACTTGTCTGATTTTTTTTACCAGTTTGATTTTTCGTACTCGGACCATTTCTGAACTTCCCTCGTCGCGAAAGTGAACTTTTACGGAGACGTAAGTGAACTTCCTCACGGAGATTTAGATGCACGTACTACGCCACGGTTTTTGACTTTATTTGATTTTTTCATAATGTTTTCCAAAGTGCACTTCTAATCCTTATACGTCCTTATAAGTACCATCTTGAACTTCTTAGCTGTATGAATCGAACTTCCTGAAAATAAGGGACGAGCTTCACAACCACACCACAAAATACTTCTTTCAGGCCGTGGCATTTTCTTATTTGTGTGCATGTTAAAAGTAATTGATGCGCCAATAAAACAAACTTCGTGAAAAATAAAATTTGCACTTCGGTGGTACTAAAAGGTGAGCTTCCATCTAGCAAAACCTGAACATCCAAAAAAATGTAACATGCACCGAATGAACCAAAGTTCTCTGAACTTTGTAGAAATAAAAATGAACTCCAGCCTGCAGACCACTGAACTGCAATCATCGGCAGAGCTATGGAGCACGACGCGGCGAGGGAGTAGGAGATCTGGGGTGTCGTTCCCGCTCCTTCTCTTGCGGCCATATTCGCGAGCTCCTGCTCCGGCAGTCGACGAGTCGCGTCCAGCACACCTGCTCCCCTGGGTGCAGGGAGTGGACTCCCTGGCCAACCACAGTGGACTTTGCCGCAGAGTACATCTCCGAGCACGGAGCCATGTCTCCCTCCCCGGCCATGGCAGGCAGCCGAAGGTGCGGTGAGTCAGGGCGGGGGAGCCAGATGTGCGGTGGGTCAGGGCGGGGGCCGCTAAGGTCATGGCGGAGCATGAGCAAGGACGACGCGCCGTCCCTCCCGAAGAAGCCAGTGCAGGAGCCTGGACGGTCCCGATCCGGAACATGCCGGAATCGCGGCAGAATCGGGGCGCCGTGGTTGCCAGCCCGGAGGCGCGCTTGCAGGTGGAGAACCCGGTGGCGCGGTGTGGTAGGGGGCCTCCAGGCGGCGCGGTGTGGTAGGGGGCCTCCAGGTGGAGCTCCGGTGGAGCGGGGATCCGTGGAGGAGGTAGCATGTGGCGCCGCCGTCGGCCGAGGAAGGAGGCCTGGCTGTGGAGGACGACGGCTGCGTGCGACGGGGACGGGGCCGGAGGATCTACCGGGGGCGGCGGGCGCCGGCGAGGGGAGGCTGGCCGCCTGGCAGGGGGCGGGGGAGGTGGGTTGCCGGCGGCGGAGCTCTCTTGGAGGAGGCAGGATGCAGGGAGAGGCCATGGCGCGCCGGCCGACCGGAGGTGGAGGTGAGGGGCGCGCCGGCAGTGGGTAGAGGGGCGTCCGCCGGGACGGGGGCGTGGCCGGCCATCGGATCCATCGGGAGGAAGGTGGAGGTGGGTGGTTGCGGGATGAGAAGGTGGGGTGTTGCGGTACTAGGTGGTGGTTTTTTCCAGTTGCTTTGGGTTTAAATCGGATAAGAAACTATTGGGTGGGTTCTAGAATAGCTATTCTAGAACCTCTTAAGGGGGGTTCTAGAATAGTCCTGCTCTATATATATATATATATATATATATATATATATATATATATATATATATATATATATATATATATATTCCAGCTATTCTGCACTCCCGTACAGAATAACTATTCTGAACAACTTTCTGAACTTCCTAAACAGTAACCAATGAACTTCTTAGCGGAAATCCTACGGGCGGACGATTTTCCGGCCATAGTTTTCAAACCGTTGATCCAAATGGCGCGCGCGATATATCGTTGAATTTGCAAGAAAAATCTGCAACTTTTACTCTTCTGCCGGTTTTCGAAATTATGCACGGTTTTAAAATAATTTTAAACACATCCAATTTAGTTTTGACTGCCTACTACACTATCCTGCAGTTTTTGGGTCGGCATTTCCGAACCGCTGATCGGATTGATGAAAAGTATACACCGTTCGAAAGATACTAGAATTGCGCATGTTTGTTATCTCTGTCACTTTTCAAAATCTCGTACATATTTAGGAGCAATCTATGAAATACATAATCACGTGGTCCGCCGTGATACGTGGAAGAACTCAAAATTTGTTCGGTTTGTGTTCATCTATCTCGATGTAGCGACACGGTAGACTTAGATTAGTCTCCAAGCGATGCCAATTTGCACGACCGGGCGGTCAATCTGGCCAAGGGATCCCGTATGAGCGCTTTTTGCATAGTTAAAAACAGATTTTCGTGTACGCTATAACTTGAACTTCCCGTATATCAGCATCAAACTCCCTTAACTTCAACCTTTAACTTTCACAACCCGTATATGTGAACTTCCTTTTTATTTTTTATGTTTTGAGTTTGAATATGGGAGGAGGTGGGGTTAGGGGGGGTTGGGGGGGACCCCCCTCCCACATTTTTTATCATTTTACAATAATAACCTTTTTTATTATTTCATAGATTGTTTATTTTTGTATGCACATTTTTTAACTTTTAAAATAAGCAAACCACTCTTTAACACGGATAAGCGAACTTCTATTCGAGTTTTGAACTTCTCAAATTTTGAGTGGGGTATGTGTTTTTTCCATATCTGAAAATTAATATTCCGACCAAAACAGTATCGGGCTGTAACTCTTGGGTTTTGATACACCTGCGGCCCAGTTTGTGACCTCGTCGCTTCTAATTCCTACCGGCCCACTTTTTTCCTGAAACCGCCGCGTGTCTGTCCGCACTACCCCGCACCGCCCGCTACATAACTGCGCTCTCTCCCTAGCACCGTCCGCGTGTCTCTCTCTCTCCAAACCCCTCTTCATCGGAGTTCTCGGCGCAACCGCGCGCGCCCACGCTCGAGCCCCCCACCCCCCGCCCACACGCCGCGACCTACCGCCGCCGCTGTTCGTCGTCGGGTGGTCTCCCCAGCACCAGCATTCCGTGTCCGCGCAACGGCGTAGCGGGAGCACCCCTCTTGCTCGCATCCACCCCCATCGTCATGCTTAGGGTTTGTGGAGCGGCGCAGCGGGGGAGTCCTGCCTGATTATCCGTCGGCGGCTGCTCGGATTCGCGGCGGAGAAGGACTGCGCCGACCCCTCCATCCTCCTTCCTCTACCTCTTCTTCTCGATTTCGTCCAAGATCGTTGCCGGGAGCACCCCTTCACCTGCTCGCAATCACCTGAGAGGTAATGGATGGATCTTCCCCGTCAGGAATCGAAGGTTACAAATTACCCATATATTTTTTGTGTGTATTTTTGATTTTAAATCCTTTTTTGTGCTACTGTGTGGAAGTTCCTGCGTTGATTTTTTACTTGTTAGTTGTTTTTATCCCTGATGTGTATGTGCGTGGTGGGGAATGAATCTCCATTTTTCAATCATGCATCATTATTTTGCTGTTCAGTAGATCATAAGCTATATAAACCTCTGCTATATATTTATGTGAACTTCTCATTTTTCCATTGTGTGTATATTATATCAACTTTACTGTTCAATTAGACCATGAGCTGTATAGAATATTTTGCTTTATATGTATGTGAACCTCTCATATTTCCATCATGTTGTTTATTCTTTATTATTTTATGTTTAAGTATATCATAAGCTATACAGGCTTTTTGATCTGCAGTTTTTTGTTCTATATGTTCTATCTTTTTTGTTTTCCAAGTGTGTGTTTTTTGAAATATGTATGTTTTACCTTTCTTTTTTCTTTTTGTGTGCGTGCAGGTGATGACACCATTAGGGAATCTTAAAACCAGGTCAATACTGATTACCCTATAGTCGATTCCCCTGCAAAGCTTGGAGTGGACATGCCTGACAAATCTACGTCAGAAATTGCGCCAGATGCTCCAATCGATGCCCCATTGTTCGACCGTACGCCAATGGTTCTTCGATCTGGTGGGTTTGACAGTAGTGCCCCATCGTTCGACCGTACGCCATTGAACCTTCAATCTGATGGGGCTGAAAGCAGTGTCCCTGTGAATTACAGCACACCATTGTTCGCTCAAGCTCATTGGGGTGATGATATCAGTGGTGTTGATGGTGAACGCACAACAGGGCCTATCTTTGATCCCACTCCTATGCACATTGTCAGCAATGAGCAACTGCCTGTGACTAGTGCACATTCATCGGAGTGTACCCCCGAGTGGCAGGATACGCCCTCGCATACTGTTGATGGCACTGAAGAAGTTACTCAGGAACACAATGTTCAGGAACAGCTTGATAATTATCAGCAGGAACATATGGCCAGGGTAGATATTTTCAATGAAAAGGTAAATCAGTACTAAAGGAAATACCCATCGAGGTTGAAGACTGGTCAGGCAAGTGATGCACCCTGTCCAGATTCTCCTTCTGCAGAATTTTGTGAAACTCCACCAGCGATAAAGAAAGCCAGGATGGCTGTTGCTAAGAAAAAATCTGCAGCTGTTACTCCCCCACGGCGCAGTCCTCATGTTGTTGCTATGTCTCGTTTGTCTAAAGATACGGACCCTTTGCAGCAATCAACTCCCACTGCTAAATCTAATCTCTCCAAACGCAAGAGGGTTGCCGACGACACGTACGATGCAGGGTCTGATGACGCACATGACTTTGATAATGATTGGGAAGACTTTGAGGCCTCTGATCTTGAGGTTATTTTTTGTTTCTCTTATACACCCATTTCTCTTTTTGTGTTGTCATCATCCGACCTACTGAACCTGATATTGCTTATTTTTATTCCATTATTGATATAGTGAACTTCTCTTTTGTTATTGTACATTTATTCCATTTTTTCTGTTGTTTTGTGCAGAATAAAAAAAGGAAGAAGCAGTATGAGAAGAGGGTTGTAGTAGTTCACAAGAAGCCGTTGGGTCGGAGAAAGAGATATGGTGAAACCGTAAAACCTGGATAGAAGCGGTTCCAGCAGACCGTTCGTTGTTCTCTTGGCGAAGTCCGTGGTGCTGCTAAGCTGTTGAAAGATACTCACAGGGCCAAAGTCAGGCAAAGCGGTTTGGTTGTGTTTTTGATTGGGTGCTGGAGGGTAATGTTTCACGTGTGCTGATGTGCCATCTGTTGATGACCATTGACACATCAACGATGACTATCGACTGTGGACCTGGCAGGAGAATTGTTGTGAACAGAGGCTGTTCATCATATTTTTGGGTTCCCCATGGGAGGTGACGCAGCTCCTAGACCTGCCGATTCTGGGCATGACGAGTCCCTTTCTATTTTGAAGGGAGAACTTGGTCTTGACAGCAAGTCTAGCATTGAGATAGAGAATTTGCGCAAGATTCTGGAAGATCTAGTGGAAGATCCCTCAAAGGTTGATCTGGCTGTGAAGGTTTTCTTTGCTATTTTATACAACAAGCTTATATGCCCTGGGTCAGCACCTCGTGTTGGGAGGGAGGCTGCCATGCTTGTCAATATGGATTACAACAAAATGGCGAAGATGGATACTGCCAGTTAGTTGTTGATGAGATCAAAAGAGCTGCTATTAAGTACCAGGATAGAAGTATACCGCAGGCTGGCCCTGAGGGGTGTGGTGTTGTGCCTACTGTTATGTATCTGGACAGCTGCTTTTCAAAGAAGTATTCTGTAATGCATATCAAGACGCCACGTGCGAACTACTTGTACGAGAAACCTCTGAATGATATTTTCCACCTCGACACATTCAAGCATGGTGGATGTGTACTAGCAGATTACAAGTTTGGTAAACTTGGGGTTAGTATTACTACCCTTTTCCCTTCTTCTATCATTTTTCTGTTTTGTAAACTTGTTTGTATCATACAGTAGTTTTTTTAATTTCGTTGCTTTTTCTGTTAATTTCTTTATTCTGGTTTTTACAGCTTACTTTTTGTAAAAAAAGTTATGTGTAACAGTGAAACTGATAAGCATGTCAATACTGAACCTCTTTTTTTTGTTTTGCTTCATGAACTTTTTGTATTATCATATTTACTGTACCTTTTTTTTAATTTTGATGTGTGAACTTCATGTTCTCACATTATTGAACCTCATTTTTTTTCAGTGGAAAGGCTCCCACCAAATTGTGTATTCATATACCTTCCCCGCTGAAGAGCTTATTTATGATATATGTCACCACTCGCCTGATAGGCCATCTTCTCCTGTTCACAAATCTGAAGACATGGGCAACACTCAGATCGAGATTCATTCTTTTCAGCAGGCAGATGACAAATGTGCACCGAAACCCCAGCCGTCTTCAGATGTGGGAGGTCGTTCTTCATCGGTTTATGACCATATTAGGGAGCTGTTGCAGAAAGTTGAACAAATATCTCATACCATCCCAACAACGTCTGATCGTATGAGCACTATATCCGGTCTTTTTCCTGAGGGCCATGGCCCTAGTGCAGAAGTATTTAAGGTGGAGACAGAGAATGAACTAAAATTACTTGACAGCTTGAGGTCTGCTACATTTTCCTTGCAGACAGGTTTCGATGATTTTCGCTCGAAACAGGATGCTTTTTGTATGTTTTATGAAAGAGAAGGTGTCACCATAGAGAAGCAAATCCTTGAGCAAGATGATAAGTCTGGGCGTGCCCCCAGCAATGTTATCTATTGTGGGTACACAGATCTAGGACAATCGGAGGCTGAAGCTATGGTAATTTTACATGTTTGAATGAACTTCCTTTTTTTAGTACAACCATTTGAAATACTGTTTTATTCTCATAAATCCCTCCTGGGCATGTAACTAGATAACTGCCGATATATACTAATAGTGAACTCCTTTTTATGTTTTATCAGTATCCTTTTTTTTGGTTTTTTATAGTTAACTCCTGTTCAGTTTATATAATGAGCTTTTTTGCTTTTGGTCCATGTGAACTTACATCTGACGTTTGAATTAACTTCTTTATTTTTTTCAGGCAGAAGCAAGGCTAGCTGAGGAGTTAGCTTCTCAGGATCATAACGCAGATGGTGAAGAATATACTGCATGTGTTGATGGCACTAGTGCTGATGTTGTTAACCAATTCACCACACCCGTGACCCCGCCGCATGATTTGAGCGACGGAGACGGCGTTGGAGATGATCCTGCCATGAATCATAGCATCCCTCAATTTGATACGTCTGCATTGAAGGAATTTGAAGATGAAGATAATGTTGATGCTTCAACGAGCAAACAGTTTTACATATCATTCAGTAAGAACACATCATCTAGAGATCTTCTTGTATTGCTTGACGCCCGTCCAATTAATGTATATTCAGCGAAGGATGGCGATGAATCACGTGGCAGTGGTTGTGCTGGAGCTACTGTTCCTCCTTTTGAAGCGGGTTCACAACATGTAAACCCCACTGTACTCGACAATTCAGTTGATCCATCTGGAGCCATAGTGGACGAGCCAGTGCAGCAGACGGAGCTGCAATCTGACAAACCCGGTGACGCTCCTTCAACATGTGATATTGTTCATGAAGAGCACCACGACCCGTCTGCTACTGCATATCTTGAGGAAGAACACACACAAGTATCAGGTGAGTGTTCTTTTATTATGCGAACAAACCTCTTAGTTTCTGGATATATGAACTTAAATAATCTTTAAAAGTGAACTTCTCTTTTTTTAATTCACCCTTCTGTTTTTCTCAGTTTGTTCAGTGTCGAGTCAATTTTCAACTCCTCCGCTGTCTGCTATGCCACTCATGAAGAAAATAAAAGAAGTTTATGATGTTGTGTGTCGGTTGAGGAAGGATCCCAAGAAAAGGTTTTTGTTTCTCCCCTTTTTGTTGCATACGGCATGAAAAAGGATGGATATGTGTGTTTTCAGGCAATTTATGCTATTTTATATTTTTTCCAACGCAGGGACAACATACTTTTCGAGAATGATCATTGTAGATGCACGATTGGACAAGTCGGCGAAGCTTTCCAACCTTACGGCTTTCTTTGCTCGTTCACAGTTTCTCTTGGAACTTTTTTGCTTGGTCAAAAGTTCAAGAACTCAGAGAAGCTTGTTGCACCATATGTTTGCCTGTATGTGAACTCCCTTCCAATGTTTTTCCAGAAGTGAACTTTCTTTTCTGTATTACTTATAATTTCTGTTGCCTTCCTGGTAATAATCCCTCTTATTATGTTGTATTTTTACTTCAATCAGAGGCACCTATTTGAAGAGAATCTAGGGAGTACATGTTTGCGTAATTTTTTCAATCCTGATTCTGAAGAACGCTTGGACAAGAAAGAAGTTGTAAGTAGAAAGTTTTCTGGTCCTTTTTTGTCTTTGTTCTACTTTTTTTTTTGATACACGATGTTTTGTGCGTGACTTTTTTGCATGTACTTTCATTGACTTTTTTCAGATTTTGTTTGCTACTTTGACCCACCCAATCCTCCACTCCCTGGTGTTGTGGGCCATTTCTGTGTAGTAACTATCAACATGAAGAAGGAACGCATTGAGATTATTGATTCTCTGCGCGGACCCACTGATCCAGATGCTAAGAGGGTAGTGCATTTAATGGCACGTGGTATAAAGAAATTATGGAGGGAAGCTAGAGATTCCAAAGGTGGTACCTTTTCTCTAGCATCAATTGATCACTTCAAGCCGGATTATGTGAGGAGTCCTAGGCAAGGAACTGCGTAAGTACATGTCCCACATGTTCAGCCTTCAATTTTCTTTTTTCTTTTGTACATAACATATAAATAATCTGTTTTATTAACTCTCTCCATTTTTATTGTGTGTATGTGCAGCCATGACTGTGGCTTTTTCATGCTTCAAAACTTACATTCCTATGATGGCAATGGTTTGATTACCTTTAACCAGAAAGACATATTGAACATCAGGATGACTGTTCTCTACAGCTGGTTGACGGCTAGTGATTTTGGTATAGACCTCAAGTCTGTTTTAGGCATTGACCCAGGTAGCAACCACTCCTTCATTTTCACTTTTTTTTTTTTGCAAATGTTGAACTCCCCATAGTTTTATAGCATAACTCCTGCATGCAGCTAAGTGAACTTTTTCATATTTTTTATGTCTGCTTATTTGATTCCCTCTTCCTTTTTTTACCAGTTTATATTTTGAAATTGTATGTTTTTTTCAGGTGAACGTCTTGACATTGATGAGGACAATTTTTCTCTATTCGAGACTCAGTGCTACACTCCTGAGGTTATACCCATTGACGAAGAAGATACCGTAAAAGTTCAAAGCAAGACGCAGAAGGCTATTGCCCGTCTCCATCCGACGGTAAAAACAAGAAAGTCCATTAAGGATTCATCCACTGGAGGCAAAGGAACTGGAACTTTTGTCCCGATTGAGGAGAGTGACGATGATTTTGTCAGTGATGCACCATGGAAGCGTGGAATTAAACATGTCTCCAAGGATGTGCATGCTTGTACTGTGGATAGCAGTGATGATTTTGTCACCAAGAAGCCCAGTAAACCCACTGTAAAAATTCATGTTACTTCTAAGAAGAGGCCTACCAAACCTGTCAAGAAATTGAGATCTGAAGTCCCAAAGCTTGTGCCATACAAGTTCCCTCATTTATCGAAGGCCAAGGAACTTAAACAGTTCATACCAAGCAAAGATTATCTTCACGTCCATGGCGAGTGAGTTTCTGTCACACATTTATCATTATTTTTTGGTGCTTGGTGTCCAATATTATTTTAGAGTTTTTTCATCCTTTTTTAATCTTTTTTAGCTGTCCTTATATTTTGTGTCTTTTTTGTGTCCCCCATGTGCCTTTCAGTGTACCTATTGTGAAGTTCAAGAATCCAATTGATGAGGAATACTGTATCGACGGCAAATTCATGTTCAGGCTCTTTGGCCGTTGCGAAATGTTGGAAGGTGAAATTATGGATTTCATAATATCCTACTGGAAAAACTCGCCTGATATGAAATACTTGTTTCGAACTGGCGACCGTGTTTTGCTCACACCAAACACAATTCCAGTAAGTCTGTTCTGAACCTTTTTTGTACAGACTTTTCTCATGTGTGATCACAGCAAACTTCACACCATCATCATAGTGAACTTCTTACTATTTTTTTCTGTTTTTTGGCACGCAGTACCTGCTTGATTTCGCACCCTTTGACCTGAAGGACAGTAGTGGTAGAACTATGCAGAGGCAACAATTTAATGTAAAACAAGCGGCTAAAATTTTCAACCAATATGTGAGGGATGATGAAAATCTTTTGAAAGCAAATCTGGTAAGTGTTTTTTGTACCTGATGTTTTTCACAGTAAACATATCTTTTTTTCCTTTTTTGTTCTATGAATTTTTTAATTTTGAACCTCCTTGATTGATCAAAACAGATCTTAATTCCTCATTTCATGGACTCCCACCACTCGATGTATGTCATGAACAAGTATAATCGCTCGGTGGATGTACTTGATTCCAGGAGGTACACTAACCAGAACATGATAAACACAACAAGGGCAAATCACCACCGCAACCGTGTTGAAATTGTAAGATGGACCAATCACTACCGCTACCAGTATACTTTTTTTGTGTACCATATTGTTTTTTTCTCACTAAATTTCTATACAGATAAGGAGAATGGTGGCTCTCATGAAGGAGGTGTACGGAATAAAAGAATACAGCGCGCACAATGATGTTGATTGGGAAGCAGCTGCTGAGCATTGCAACTATGTTTTAACACCAGAGCAGGGCGCAAACGAGTGTGGATTCTATGTGTTAAAGGTTGCCTGCACTTTTGATGGTGTCTCATTCGTAGAGAAGATTAAAAACAAAGATGTCAGTCCATTTCTATCCTTTTTTATAAAACAGTATCAGCATTTTTTTTTGTTGTTTTGATACATTTGTGTTTTTATGTCGCTGACACGAATTCAATGCCTTTTTTTTGAAGGCTCGCGTTGAGGACTGGAAAGCTGAATATATGTACCAGCTGCTGTTCCATCAAGATAATCTTATATCTCCTTCTGAATGGCCTAGCGAAATTCAAGACCTGGTTCTTCTTCTAGGGTTAGGCTCGCAATCTACTCAGGAGCTACTGTCCCAAGCAGTCAAAGATCGCGGTGAAACCCAAGCACAGGGATAGATGGGCTTCTTATCTTTTGATTCTCCTTATGTGTATCTACCAGGGCTAGGGTTTAAACCTTTGTGAAGCTTTTACTACTATTATCTTTTGTGTGTTTTTATGGTACCCTTGATCTCCATGTAAATATAATCACTTATGCGAATAGCTGAGAATGTTATGTATTAGTGAACTCCTCTGTACTAGGAAAACCTCCATATGTACAAGTTCATAAAGGAACTTCCTTTTTTTATTATTTTACTGTCGCTAGCTTTTTTGTGTTCATGTGAACTATCTTCTGTTTCTAATCCTAAAGAAAGCTTACCAAAAATCAGTAGTAAACTTCTCAATTGCGATATATGAACTCCTTTTTCCGATCAAGAATGAAATTTTTTTTCATGTACTGAATTTCTCTTCAGACAGTAAACTTTCTGTCAACATGTAGTGTGAACTTCCTATTCTTTTTTACAATTTATGTACCAGAATATTTTCAGTCAGACATACAACTGAACGTCGGATGGTATTAATATGAACTTCCTTTTCTATAGTGTTTGTCTACAAAGTCATAATATACTTTTCTGTATTTAAATCCCCGAGAAAACTCCCAAAAAATCAGTTTGTGAACTTATCAATTGTTATATATGAACTCCTTTTTCGAAGCAAGTGGGAAATTTTTTTCTGTACTGAATGTCTTCAGACAGTAAACTTCTGTCAGCATGCAGTGTGAACTTCCTATTCTTTTTCTATAATTTATGTACCAAAATATTTTCAGTCAGACATACAACTGAACGTCCGATGGTATTAATATGAACTTCCTTTTCTGTAGTGTCTGTATACAAAGTCATAATATACTTTTCTGTATTTAAATCCTCGAGAAAACTCCCAAAAAAATCAGTTTGTGAACTTATCAATGGTAATATATGAACTCCTTTTTCGAAGCAAGTGGGAAATATTTTCTGTACTGAATGTCTTCAGACAGTAAACTTCTGTCAGCATGCAGTGTGAACTTCCTATTCTTTTTCTATAATTTATGTACCAAAATATTTTCAGTCAGACATACAACTGAACGTCGGATGGTATTAATATGAACTTCCTTTTCTGTAGTGTCTGTATACAAAGTCATAATATACTTTTTTGTTACAGGGATAAATGTGTTGCTATATTTGTTTTTCTTTTTTTACTCACACTAAAGAATGTAACCTGCTACTCCTCTTTTTGCTGTTTTGTCTTTAACAGGATCAACATCTTTGTTGCGACTGCAAGTTTAACGCTTGCCGTTTCAGTTCCGCCTCCAACTTCAACCTCTCGCATGTCCTTGCATTGTGTCCCCGTATTTTCCCACAGCTCCCACATTTCCTTTTCCCTTGCGGATTCATCTTGTTACTCTCAGCTGATTGACTTGCTGCAAGTCTTTTTTGGAGGATCTCAAATTTCCTGGGGCAAGTTCTCGAGTTGTGCTTCTTTTTTTCATTACAGATGCTGCAAGCCCGTTTCCCCTCTGCAACTGGTTCATGCCCTTTCTCATTTAGTCCACTGTCGCGTCGTGCTTGGTTTTCTCCCGTGTATACATCTTGCTTGAATTCTTCATCATTGCTACTATCTTGGGTTGCTTCTTCACTAGACTGCCCATCTTCTTCTCCTGTCCCCATGCTAACTTCTTCTGCGTCATCTTCAGAGTCGTCATCTTCGTCGTCGGTAGCAAGGATTTCTTCGTCAGCATCTTTTTTTGTAAAGCTCTGATGCGCTAGCACTTTTCTCATGCACAGATTCAGATCCTCTGGAGGGGAGGTATTCCCATGCATTTTGCGATGTTCCTCGAGAAGTTTCGCAGCAAGTTGCCTCTTCTTGCACGTCCTGGAGTTGTGTCCTTCAATCTTACCGCAGTTGCTGCACAGCCTTTGTCCTTTAGGATTACCACTTTCATCTAGTTCTGGCTCCGGTCGTTTAGGGGCAGAAGTTTTCTTTTTATTTGCCTTCACTTCAGCAGCTGTACTCTTACTGCCTTTTGTCTTCGCCTTTGACGGCGGCTTGATATTTTTGTAAGTAACAGCAGGTGGCGGCTGGATATCATCATAAGGATCAGCGTCATTTGCATCATCTGTACCCGCCGTGTCGCCATCATGCACTGATCTGGTAGCGGCCTCCTCCGTAGCCATTGTTACACTGTCCAGGCGCTCGTTCACATATGTGAAAGCAGACATCGCCTCGTCAAACATGCGGTCAGATGAGCACCCTTTGTTTACCATATTCATTGCTTCGTTGTACAGGATTGCTCGCCTGTACAGAAGTGTCGTCCCATTCGCTTCTGTTCTCACGTAATCTCTATGGTTGAAATCTGGTTCTGTTACCGGATCCTTTGTGTACCTCTTCAGTATATATCTATCTGGTATTTCGTCCAGCCTTATGTGTTCAAATACTGCTAATACATGTTGGCAGAACAAACCTACATGCAAGAGGATCAAAAGGCATAAATATTTAGTTGTTTTGATACTACAAGATATCAACTTTCATCAAATATATAAAGTATGAACCTATAGCAAAAGGTAATGTGAACTTCACTGAAATCATAATAGTTTTTACATGAATTCGCATACCTATATGTTCCCACAGCTTACACTCACATTCAAACCTGCCTTCAATCTCATCTGCAAGCACACGGAACTCATGCCTTGACCAAGCAAACTCCCTACTTTGGTTGTAGTGGTGCACAAGGTAGTTCGTTGGGTTTTCTGGAGAAATTTTGATGCGGAAAGTTGTGCTGTGAAACAAGCGTTCCCGGAATACAGCGTACACGTTCCGGGTGTACTTTTCAAGTGCCTGCTTCTCGAATCCATAACGTGTCAATGATTTCCCTTGTCCCTGTTTTTTTAAGTGGATTAAAAATTAGTTTGCTAACTCACAATAAAAAAATTCAAGTTTTGGCATATGTGAACTTTCACATTGTATCAAACTAAACTTCTTTATTTCTGATTGTGAACTTCTCTTTTCTTTAGTTATATTGAGCCATTTTTTCCAAGTTTTTGGGCATGAAAAACGGAAGAGAATCATTTGTAATCATCCAACACAGATAACTATAACTATTATTCAAATTCAGCTTCATTCATTCACTTTTTTTTTTTAGTTTTTGGAGTGTAGGGGAAGAAAGAATACCATTGAAGCTATAGTCTCTGCAATCTCCCTCTCATGCAGTTATTAACCTGCTGTGCAAAAATATGTAGATCTTGCTGCTCCTTTACAAATCCTTTCTTTAGCACATGGTTCATGCTTTCGCTTCTCTGAGTTGATGTCATACGAGCACAGAAGACTTCTTTCCAATAGGCAGATACCCAACTTTCCCTTTCAGCCCACAAATTTATCATCACGTTCACATCTTGCAGACCATACTTTTCAACCAATGCATGCCAAGCATCTTCAAATTCCGTCGGCATCAAAGGATGGTTCAGGACTGCAGCAAGCTGGTCCTTCAGCTCAGGGAACAACTTGTATAGGTCCGCCAAAGGAACCTTATGTTTCCGTGAGTGATGTGCCACCTGCACAGCTTATGCAGAGAATGCGGGAAAATTTTTGGTATTGCTTTTGCCATCGCTGGGCACTGATCTGCACCGAAATGTATATTTTTTAATTTATCAAGGGAAATGTGGAGACAAATGCATTTTTTTTAGCATGATGTGGATAACACAAACCTGTCAGGATACATATGGGTTGCTTCCCTCGCATACAGCGCAAGAAAGTGCTGAACACCCATTGGAATGTATCGTCGCTCTCATCGCCCATCAGCGCAACACCAAAAATGCATGATTGCAAGTGATTGTTTACCCCGACAAACACTGCTAGTGGCATGTGCCACTTGTTTGATTTATATGTAGTATCGAACGTTATGCAGTCTCTAAAATCTGCATAAGCCGCTCTGCAACTTGCATTCGCCCAAAATATGTTCTTTATTTTGTTCTCTTCATCAACCTGGACATCGTAAAAAAAGTTCTCATTCTCAGCCTTCATCTCCTCAAAATGCTTGAACATTTTTGGGACAGCGTTCTTGGATTCCGCACGTGCAAACGCTGCTTTCCTGCAAAGATAAAGTGTGGTATTTCAGAAAATAAAAATTGCATGCAACATTTTTCTTTTTTTTCAACAGTTTTTTTTAATGAACTTCTCATGTCTCTTTTTTTTTTGCATCTGTGATTTTTACACTTACATGTTGAGTATATCTTTATCATGGAAGGGTAGTCTGTTTCTCCCATTATACATGTTTGATAGCAGCCCCATTATGTTGACATGCTTAACATTGCTTTCCTGAAGATCCTTCACATAGTCCATCAGTGTTGAGTCGACAGTTTTGTGCGAGCGCAAGAACACAAGCATTGCTGGGCTCAGCATCAAGGGGTGGTTGTGTTCATGTGTGATTGCTCTTACGACACATGTACCATCATCTCTCTCTTTAAACCTTATCAATGCTTTGCAGCCACTTCTTTTGCTCATCTTATCTCGCTGTCGGTCTGCGTCAGCGACAGCTGGCTTGTAGTTGCCTTCACACACACATTTCAGGTACCGTGTTCTTCTGCTGCGTTGCCCTACCTTGATTCCAAAGCCCGTGTGCTTCGCATACGTGTTGTAGAAATCATATACTTCTTTGAACGTACTGAATTCTTGGCCAATGACTGGTATCAAATGGGGCGGGAGCTCTGGTGCCTGCAAAATGATTTGTATGGCATGTTAGATAGTACAATTTTTATTTAGGTTTTTGCAGTATTTTTTTTCTCATAACATATTGGGAATATTTTCTATTTTTCAAAATTCAGAGTACAACTTACGTGTGTGTACGTCCGCTGTTCTGCAGGAGTTTCACCTTCTACAGTTTTTATAGGGCATGGAGGGGTGACTATTGGCATATGACACAGAGGATCTCGGGGAGGCATGTGGGTTGATACATTGTCCCCTTCAGTGTAGCAGCTTCTTATTTGTTTCTCTCTTGAGTCAGCTCGTGCAGCTTCAGCTTTATTTGGAGTGAGCTTGCTGGATGACCCATTCATCTGAACACCATGACCTGAATATCTGGACTTCTCAGCAATTGATTCAGTTATAGTAACTTCTCTTGACAAATCACCCTTCTGCAGTCCACACTCTACATTACTGTACTTCTCAAGAGTTGTATTAGCTGTATGAACTCGTCGCGCAATTTTTTTGCAGTGGTCCTGCACAATATCAGGTATACGAACTGTCTCGCACATTGGTCTGGACTTCTTTGCAACATTTTCTTGTGCTGATCGACGGCGCAGTTTTCTGTACACTGGATCTGAAACAGATAGCTCCTCATTGCAGATGATGGGAGAATGTCAAGGCTTCGGTGGACCAGACCACATCACAATGTCCTCATCTTCATGTTGTTCTGTGCTCCAATGGACCGTTCTAATGGGGACTGCATCAACAATGGTGCCAAATTTCCTTTTGTTTTTTCCGGATGCACTATGGTTATCAACAGGTGGATGCACCATGGTTACCTACAACAGAAAAAAACAGTCCAACTTCACTGAACAATATAAGGCAAACTTCTACAACGCACAGTTCTGAACTCCCATAATCAATCAGTTTAACTTCCCACCGTTTTTTTAAATCTAGCACAGCATGATCTGTTAGATTCGTAAATAAAACCACCAGGATCCAACAAACATCCAGCATGATCTGACAATGGAGATGTTTAGTTTTTGCTTTTCAAACCTGTGTATCAGAGGTTGATCCGGTCGGGATCCCGTCAATCGCATCATGTTTTCGCCGTATCGGAGCCATGTCCTCGCCGGAGTCGATGAAGGAGGTCCTCCTGAACGCGGAAGACGCCGTATCCGCCGCAGCCTCCCTCGGCCCGGATCCCGGCGCCGCTCGATCGGCCGCGCCGGAGTCAACGAAGGAGGTCCTCCTGCCCGCGGAAGACGCCGTATCCGCCGCAGCCTCCCTCGCCCCGGATCCCGGCGCCGCTCGATCGGCCGCGCCGGAGTCGATGAAGGAGGTCCTCCTGCTCGGGGAAGACGCCGCCTCCGCCGCGGCCTCCCTCGTGTCGGCTCCCGCCGCCGCTCGCTCGACCGCGCCGGAGTCGACGAAGGAGGCGGTGCTCGCGCTGTTGAAGAGGCCGCCTCCGCCGCGGCCTCCCTCGCGTCGGCTCCCGCCGCCGCTCGCTCGGCCGCGCCGACCAGGGAAGGAGGCGGTGCTCGCGCCGGGTAAGACGCCGCCTCCGCCGCGGCCTCCCTCGCGTCGGCTCCCGCCGCCGCTCGCTCGGCCGCGCCGACCAGGGGGAGGAGGTGCTGCGGGTTTCGAATCGGGAGGGGTGGGGATCGAGGTGGGGAACCTGTATTTTATCTGGTGTTGGGTCGGAGGTGGGATCGCACGCCGGGTCCGTTCGGGACAGTGTTAAGATGGAAAGTTGTGCTGAATAGCTATTCTGCAAACTCTTAAGGGGTTGTGCAGAATATATATATATGCTCTCCTTGCAGTTTTTGGCGCCACGAAACTTTTCTTAAGCCCTCACGTCATGATACGTGATATCCCACAAGTATAGGGGATCGCAGTAGTCTTCGAGGGAAGTGTAACCCAATTTATTGATTCGACACAAGGGGAGCCAACGAATACTTAAAGGTCTTCGCAACTGAAAAGTCAATTCAGCCACACCTGGAGAAGCACAAGTAACACAAGATGGGTGAAAGCAGGAGTGATTTGATAGCAGTAGTAACAGTAACACAGAAGCAGTGATGATGAAAGATGGACCGGGACCCAAGGGTTCACTAGTGGTGTCTCTCCATAAGATAAATTACGCATATGATGGGTAAACAAATTACAGCTAGGCAATTGACAGATTATGACACAAACTTAAGCTAGCCAAATCAAAGAGTTCATGGTAATATTCATGTAGGCATCACAACAAATAACAAAGACTGTTAAGTCCAACTACATCTTTGTCTAAAAAGTCCACCTATGGATCGCTATCCAGCTGTATCAAGAGATGATGGATGGTAACAGACCAATGACATTTTCGAGCCTCACGGGGTACAAGAACTTTGAGATGAAGTTTTATGAAATAACTAAAAGAGCTCACCGTAGAAAGCAATTCAAAACCCGATGGTATGAGCTGAAATCTTTGTATATAGCATGGAAGTACTATATAAGTAGAGCAACTGGATATGGTTGGGACAATGATAACATGACATTTACTGTTGATGAAGGATGGTGGAAGGAGACCATAGAGGTATACTATCCATCTTATTTTTATCATGTTTTGTGTTGCAAATTTTACACTACTAGTATATTCCAAAATTGATTATTCTTTTGTGTAGGGCAACAAGTTGTGTGCAGGTTTTCGTGAAGGACCTCCGCCATTTCTAAAAGAACTAGAGACTATGTGTAGCACTTCCGCAACAAGGAATTGACTTTTTTTGTCACTTAAATGTAATAAGAGAACCTCGTTTACTTTGTCGTGATGTATTGGATATCTCCCGGACGTGTGATTGGTGGTGGTGATAGCGAGTTGGTGACACAAAAATTTGTAGACGTTGCATGAGGGGAGGAATGAGAAGTTGTTGCTCCCTAAGAACCGCTATAACCCAACTCATTCTTGTGGGGAAGAAAAGCTAATAGGTACATCACTCTGTACTTGGAGTTTCAACGAATTGGTACTGATCGGATTGTGATCACGCTACTGTCCTTGTGTCTCATACCATCCTGACTCGGCCGCGCCACTATCGCAGAAGGCTAAACATGCCCCTATTTTCACCCTCACATCCCTATTGCGGTCACCGAGGGGCCATCTTTGGTGCCCAACTCTTGGTCCACACTCCGCCTTGTCTCTCCGCCAGCCGACTGAAAGATCAAGATGTCGTCTGGAGGGGATGAATAGACGTTTTAATAAATAATACTGATTTGGCTTGAAAGAACGCGAAAACAAGCTACTCGTTTAGTTTTCTAAGGGCAAAACCTAAATATCCAGTGCTCAACTAATTGCACCAACAATTTAAGCAAAACAAAATGAGCATAAGATATATCTCACAAGTGATAAACAAGATATATAATTCAAACTCAAATGCAGTCACAAAGAAATAAACTCGGGTATAGATATAACCGAGGCACGTGAAGACATATATGTATCACGACATCCACTTCCACGAATGAATCTTCTCACCATTGGAGAGGCGCGGGTTACCCCGAAGGACCCCAGAATGCTACGAAAGTTCACATGTCAGACAGTCTGCATGTGATAACAGCATAAAAACTGAAAGAAATAGAACATCGACAGACACCTACATGACCTGTTTGACACATGTACGATAGGGCTTTCATTGTCGGACAATCCGGCAATTTCCCTGAATAATCCAGCATCTAGAAGACAACAAAAATTGACTTCACAAAAAACATTGTAAAATTTACATACGAACTTCGTTTTTGGTAAATTTGGGCTTGTTTTTTAAGATAAAAACAAGACCTGCCTCCTAATGCAGATACACAACAATGATGAAAAAAAGGAGATTAAATCCATAAATATAAAGGTTTGACCACTCCTTAAAAAAGAAGAACTGATAAAGAACCAACACAAAAAGACGACAAGCTTTTCATTGGAAAATCCTTTTGATGAATTTGAGGTTGAGTTGAAGATAACAAAGAGATCTAACTCCTCACATGGATAAACATAAATTATATAAAATCGTTACATTCACAAATAGAAAGGTTTGACCTCTCTATAAATGAAGAACATGCAAAATTTTCAGCACGAAAAATGCAACAAGTTTTTTATACAAAATCCATTCTTTGTATGATGAATTTGAGTTTTTCTTGAAGATATAAATAAACTCTAAATTTAAATAATAGAATAGCAAAATATGTAATACCCCGCAGTTTAGAGAGTTGAAAGGGTAGAAATAGAATTTGTGCATTCGCATAGCATGCATCTGAAAATGCGGGAAATTTTCGCGCTTTTAAAATAAAAGAGATAAAGTGATCGATGTTTCGCTCGACTCGATGAGTTAGGGTTTAGATCATCATGTCAAGTACAATAAACTTCGAGATGACCTTTATACCAAATTAAATTGAAATCACAATAATAAGAAATTAGTTTTTGCTTGACAGACTAATTGGTCAAATTAGTCGATTGTCGAGGTATTAGCAAATCAAACATGACCTTCCCTAATTCTCGACACTTTTAAGCACAATACAATAAGATGACAATATTGACATTCCAATTCAATAGTTGACACAAAAACAACATTCAGAAGATCATCCTATCACATCCATCATCTCAATATATCAATCACACATTATCATCATACATGAATTCAAGCATCTATAATTTCATCAAACATTAAACATCATTTCAGATACATCATTCACACATCCAACACCTTATTAAGTTCTCATCCAAATCACATCATCACAAATACATTTCCTAATCAGGTCCTCATATCAAACATATTATCATCTCATCTACACTCATCTCAAATTACAAATCCCTTATACAAGTCCAAAGTATAACTGATACAACTAATTCAATTGGGGTTATATACAAATTTTACAAGTTCCAAATTGAAAGAATAATAAATATTACAAATATTTCCAGATTATGCTCATATCTTAAAACAAGTAAAAGAAATTTACAAATAATCAAAAGAATTCTTAAACTAAGATCATCTTAATCTTCATCTATATCTTGGTCTTCCAATCATCTTATTCTTTCCTATCTTCTTATTCTTCATTTCCTGCAAAAGAAAACAAGGCAGAAAAACAGAAAGAAAGAAAGCAATAATTTGCTATAAATAAAATCATGTGATATTCAAATGCTTTGAGTGTTATAGAAGTAGTTTGGTAACAGGGCCTGATCAACCTTGTTAGCAAATTATTTTTGTATTCCTAAAGCAATTGGAAGTCATATAACCAATAGAAATTCATCCAAAAATAAATAAGGACAAGAGAAAAGTTTCTTATAATTAAAATGTTGCCTTCACCACAAGGGTGAGGCAATTGGTTTTGGAACTTAACTAATAGATATTAGAAACTTGTCCTAATATCCAATTGATGACTAGAGGGATCAACTTTATCTTAGGCAACAATAGGGTCTTATGGATCAAATTGGATCATTAAAGGCAACATGGATCAACTAGGCAACAAGAAGGCAACAAGAGACATGATCCACTTGAGCAAGATACAAAGGCAACAAGGGACAAGAGGCAACATTGATCCATTCATCAAGAAGGCAGCTAGTCAATCCCTCTAAATCTAGTCAAGTTCCTAATAAAAAGAAAGCCACATCTTAATATCTCTCCAATGATATTAATTATCGAAGAAGAAAAAAAAACTAAAAGACAAAGCCCACCATCCTTAGGCCAAGGCCCATATAAGAGATTTAGCCCACAAGCCCATCTAGTGACAAAAGCCACTTGGCATGCCCAAAAATAAATCCTACAAGAGGATAATACCAAGCATGAGAGGGATAAGCTTGCCACATAGGAGAGTTATCCACAAGAAAAATATCTAGCTCAACTTGAACCCCAAGAAATGCCTTTGCATAAGGAGTTGACAACCAAGCACCTTATTCACCCATGCAAATGAGGAGTCACCTAGTTGTGTGGCAGCACCACAACAACCAGCCAACAGTATATAATCACCTCAGCAGCCAACCACACCACATGTTCCTCACTTAAGCACAATCACACCAGCTCCCGAGGCTATACCAGAAACATCCCAAATCAGTCAGCCGAACCAGCAAGCTTGATAGGCAAACCACCCATTGCTCACTATTCACCACAGCTCAAGAACACTAAGAACAACTCAAGAACACATCCCAGCCATACCATATTTTTTTCCCAATTCAGCCAGAATCCAAAAACATTACAAGAACAACCACTAAAATGATTGCAGCTAGATAAATATACTCTAGGAAATAGGTCAAGCAGCGAGGAGGAGCAGGCTAGCCACAAGACGCAGGTTATCATCATTTTCCAGAAGACCAAGCTTCTCTTCAGCAGCAGGTTACTAGGATCTAGAGCATTTAGATGAGAGGGAAAGAGAGGAGAGGGGCAGCAGACCTGTTCTTATCAGTTTACTGGAATAGAAGAAGGATCTCTCAGAGCTGCATAGAGTTGCTATGCTAAATCTTCACTGAGAAATTGAAAGCCACACACTAGTATCTGTTCTTATCAAGTTGTGCCTCAGCCTTTGCATCACAGGCTAAACTAAGAAAGCAAGCACAAGAATCTGTTCTTATCAATTTTTATCACAAATCCAAGCCACAACAGCACTAGATCATGCTAGGCATGGATCTGAACACTGTGCACACTCATAAGAGGCACCACAGTGAGCAAATCATGCATAAATCGCAAGCAAGCAAGCTATAGATTCACCTCAAGGAGCTAAACTTATTAAAATATCAAGCCATCAAAACTATAAATTAAATATCACAAGTCTTGAGCTAAAATACATACCACAGCATCAACTCATCTAGATACCAGTGGCAAGCATCCACAACATCCTCTGTATTAAGAAATCATCTAAATTTTTCTCTGGATTTAACCGAAAGTAACTAACAGAAACAATACTAGGAAGCTAAATAATTTCTTCAGTAGCATCTCTGTCAGTGAAGAGCATATCACAATCACACACACCAGTTCATCACCAGGTTGAACTGAAGCACCACACGAGCACCTCGGTACATCGGCTCGATGGCCGGTCATAGAAGAACTCACCTTGTTGAGTTGTAGCCGAGGCAGAACAAGGAGGAGCTGAAGTAGGCGTAGGTGAGGGAGTCGTACAGCCGTGCATCGCCGTGGTTGCGGTGATGGCATCACCGCCATCCCGCCGGTGACAGCGGCACAGCAGTAGCTTCAGGAGCAGAAGGACCAGGTCACCCGAGCACACCAGGCGTGGTAGGGCAGGTGGTCGAGCAGAGGCTCGACGTGGAAGTCGTGGTCGACACGGAGCAGCACCACCAGACTAGTAGCCGAATCGAGGAAGACGACGCCGGGGTTGCATTCGTCGGACTGCCGTCCGTTGGCGTCGGATGTGAGGCGTGGTGGCACAGGAGCTCGTGGTCGATGACAAGGAGGAGACCCAGGCGGAGAGGCACCAGCAGGTAGCGGCAGCGGAGATGGTCAGCAACGGCTAGGGCAGCAGGCCGAGCCGTGGTAAGGCTAGGGTTAGGGTTCCGTGGGCGAGCTCGATTGGAGTTCGCAGGGGGCGAATCCTGAGGGGGAATCAGTGGAGCAGGAGGCGGCGGAGCAGTAGCAGGGCTCCACGGCGGCAAACATGGCCGGAGCCGGCCGGAGCGGAGGGTGGCGACAGCGGCGGCATCCGCGTGCGTGAGAAAAGAAGGGGAACGAGGAAGTCTCTTGCGTGCGTGTGCCGGAGAGGAATGAGAGAGAGGGGTGACTGGTGAGAGTTGGGTCGGGTTCGACCCAGTAACCGTGATTGGGTTCGACCCACTCCAATCTAAACGACCGTAGGGCCATTTTGGTAATTTAACCAGCCTTACTAAATTCATCCAAATTCAAACAATTAACAATCTTCACCTAAACTTTGAAAAATCAAATAGGTTTTAACACCTATACTTCCTCTAGTTTTCAAAAGTGATTTTTTATATAATATTTGATGGTTTTACCTCATTGTAAAAATTTGAGTGCTTATTATTTCAAAATGAAGAATTTGGGATCGAACTAAATTTCTAACTGAAGGAATATTTTTCAAACAAATAAATTCCTAAAAATAAATTAAAAATAAGTTTTCAACTCAAAACTCTATAAGGAGTTCAAATATGATTTTTATTTCATTTATTGAAAAGGTTTCTTGAATGAAAATTTCAAAAATCCTTAAGTGGATATGATTTGAATTAATTCCAAAATTAAGTTTTGAAAAGATTTCTTATATGAATAATTCAAAGATCCTTAAGTGGACATGAATTGAATTATTCCCAAAAATTCAAGGATCCTTAAGTGGAAATAAACTGAACTATTTTCAAAAACAATTATTTTGTAAAATCAATTTGAGTAATAAGTTCAAAATATATAATTTGAACTTTATTACATTCTATAAATGGCTGTCCTGTAACTCATCCTAGGTAAAACACACAAAGAAAAATTCATCTAAAATTCATTCACTCTTGTGTTGGTAATATTTGAAAGTTAGTCATGTAAATAAAATTTGAATAAATAACTACTTCATGATATTAATGAAATGTTTTCTTAAAGGCATTAAGATTGTAACTTAAAATTGCAAATCTTGTTTTCTAGCAAAGAGAAAAATACTTACTTGAATTCTTTACCTCCATAAAAGTGGTAAACACTTAATTCTAGATATCATAACAATTCAAAGTAATTTAACCCAACCTACAAATTATAAGCACTAACTAATCAATAATCCCTAAAATCACCTCAGATATCAAAGTATCAAATAAAACAAAGCCTACACTTACGAGCTTGGGTATTTTTGGGGATTTTACGATGCATCTCATATTTATGCATAATAGCATCTTGACAGTGTTTCCAGTAGTCCTTACCAGGATTACATTGCTATTTTCAGATCTCGGGGTTTTACCGCAAACCCTAGAACCCCGAAGGACATGAATTGCCACCTTTATCATAGGCAAGTTCATTCTTGCATACCGTTTGATGTATTTTTATCAAAGCAAAGTTACTTATACGTTCCTTTCACTTGCATCAAAAAGAAAAAGTATTTTTGAATGATGTGGTATATACTATTGGTTGGCGGTGGAACAATGGTAAGATGAATAGGTACGGTGTTCCATCGTATGGGAAGGTATATATCCTTAGGAAATTAATAACCCCTGTTCCAGTGATCCTTTCGCCGTAGTAAAAGCATCAACCAACGGACTTTGTATGGGCGGGGTCAGTCAGAGGCTTCTTTTCTCATCCGCATATCCTCGGCAGGCCTACACCGGGTTGGGTCGTTGCGGCGGCCAACAGCGTGGAAGCGCGTGCTCTTCCTGCCCGACGGGGTAATTGGTGGGGAAGCTCGGGAGGGGTGATGGGTATGCGTGGAACATGATTCCCCTACCGCATCATAAATGGGCGGATGTGTGTTGATTTGGGAGAAGCTCCACATGGCTGAATGTCCTGAGTCTTGGTTATAACACTCATGGAGTGTAAAGAGAGCATATATAAGGCCAGGCAACTGTTGGGTAAAGTGATGCAAATCTGCAGAGTCAAACAAACAAATTTGTGATATCACAACCGTGTTCCCGGAATGGAACTACGAGATCGAGGCCGGAATGGAGTCCCATTTGGATTCACAAGACCGGTGGAGGCTGGGACATAGTTTTCAGAATAAAATCTATCCTTTGAAGAAATGTTTGCAAAAACTTGCATCTATGCCAAAGACCTGAGGTTTTGGCGGTAGCTAATGCATGAAACACCTTATCTCTATATATTCTGAACTTGCTAAGTAACGCTGTTACTCACCCCTTCCTATTTGACCCCCTGCTTAGACTTTTGGAGCCATCAGGGACGTTGCTAGTTATCCATCACGACGAAGAGGAGTTCTTCCACAAGGAATTAAGTCGACCTGGTGAAGCTTGAAGGAGTTGACCGCTACTTCACCAACAGAAGAATGACGACAACCATGGCAATGGAGGGGCATGACAGCAGTGTCAAAGGCATACACAAAGACCACAGTGCCATTGGAGGAGACAACATTTATTGGAAGGAGGAGCACAACCCTGGATAAAGATGTTCCAGATGGAATAGATTAGGGCTATGACAATAGTAGTAGTGGATTAGGAATAGAGCTAGAGCTGATCTCCAGCTTAGTGATACGAATTGGATCTTTTCTGGATTTCATTTGTATGAGACTTGCTTTGATATAAAGGAGGTTCTCAAGATTTTGTATTGAATATTGTTGTAATCCTATAGTGTTACCTTGGACCTGCTATGTTTTTGTTGTACTACTCTGAGGGATGTAATATTCATGGATAAGTCCTTCTGTGAGTGTTATGTCAACGACTTGCGCACTACAACATGCAGTGGTGTGCTGGGTCACCGCACAACCAAGAAAGATGATACCAAAAATGTTTCGTGTATCCTATAAACTCTAAAATAGTGCAAGAAACATGTGATGCAAATGAATTGTTCTTTACCGTCCAAATTTAGAAAAATTGGGATGCTACAATCATTAGGTTCGTCCAGTAGTGGTAACTTATTAATTTTTGATT
Organism: Puccinellia tenuiflora; assembly: GCA_012064385.1. Taxonomy (NCBI): domain Eukaryota; kingdom Viridiplantae; phylum Streptophyta; class Magnoliopsida; order Poales; family Poaceae; genus Puccinellia; species Puccinellia tenuiflora. The sequence goes on along the minus strand of QRDG01000572.1, from coordinate 274,792 downwards.
TCATATATATTAGAGTGCCTTAGGTTATGTACAACAATTGATAAGACATTATTTTCTATGCATTTTCGCTTTGTCGGGTTTTTGTACATATGCCATAGGGTGGCTTAGTTTAAGTGGAGAGCAAGGCGACATATGATCCATGAAAGGGTCAACACACCCGATTTACCTAGGTTTGGCTCCTCTCAACGAGGTAAGACCTACTCCTGCTAGATTGGATTGATTTGATGGCTCTGGCACGGGTGTATCTAGGTGTCGAAAGAATCGTACGAGGGTTTCCTCATAGCCGGCTTTATATAACAGTCGTCTAGGGTTACAAGATATTCAAATTGGTTGTGGAGCCGACCCACTAAGCGGCGTGTCAGGCCCAACGCTTAGAGGATGTCCTCCGGTGGGCTTCTAGCCACCCAGGCCTCGTGGCCCTGGACCTATCGGTTGGGTATTCGCTCGTCGGTTTTCATCACATAAAATGGAAAACATGTCATAAAATAGATATCTCTTTTGTTATCTCGAGCGCTTAATTATTTGCATCATTTAATATTGTAGAATGATTAAACATAGAATATAAAACATATGACTAAGATAAGTCATTCCTATGGTGGAGAAAAGATATCACATTTCTCTCTGTTAACGAGATTATCGTTATTTTCTCTGTTTCTAAATACAAAATATTTTACCTTTTTAATATGAACTAGATACAAACTGAAATAAGTGAATAGACACGCTAAAACGCGTCTAGATACATACGAATTAGAAGAAGAAAAAACTAAAACATCTTATACAATTAAGAACTGAGGGAGTAGTTACAAGAAAACAAACATATTTTTACTGTTTTTAACTTACCAATCGTCCTATATGAAAAATATATATCATTACGTATGTTTATATGTTTATTAGGATCAAATGTTTATTTTGAATATTTTCCGTTTTGCTAATTTGCTGGTGCTATTTTCAATTCGTTCCCACTTCATTCAGCGAGGGCATCCTCTCGCTTTCCATGGTCAAAGTCGTTACGTCGGGTCAAACATGGACCAAATTACTCTTCCCAAAACAGCAGCAGTATCGTAGCATCGGGAAGAGATCATATTCTCCCTCCTCCATTTTCCAGTCTTCCGAAAATCCATTCCGTCAAACAAAGCTCCCCCTCTTCCTCCCCTCTCCCTCCCCTCTTTCGAATCATCGCCGGCGCAGTCCGTCCACGAATTGGAGATAGTAATCGTCGAGAAGGAGATGAAATCGCCATTACGCAAGTTTCGGGGCCTCGCCCTCCCCCACAACCACAAGGAGAGGAAGGACCAACGCCCGCCGCCCGCCAAGCTCGACGACCTCGTCGACGCCGCCCAGGTTTCGCCGACTCCCTTTTCTGATTACGGAAAAAAAATTCTTCTTCTGAAATTATGGCGCGCCGCTGGATGTGGGTACCCGCGTAAATCGGATCACGAGGGTCTGCCGATCGAGAAGTTGGCGCTTGTGTTATTTGATTTTTTCGGTGTGTTATGAATTTTCTTGGTCCTTGTTGGTTGCAGTGAATTTTTCGTGTTCGCGGACATTATGTGGGATCGAAGGGAATTAAACTCGAGCGAGGAATACAGAGACCAAAACGATTTTTTCGGATTTTTTTTCTGGTACCTGCGAGGATGAGAAAAACAGGAATTCTATGTTAATGAATTCTGGAACCATTTGTTATAACCATATTTAATCATTTCTATAGTATGTGAAATTTGTGGGAGTTGATTGCTTTATGTGTTATCGTGGTTGCCACGCATTTGATTTTTGTGGCTTGGCTCGGGTCTGCTGGTCAAAGTCTACGGCAGGCAGCTTGGATTGGAGAAAGCTGGTATCTGGAACAGGTCTCAGAGTCAGCAATTCAAAGTCGTTAGTGGAATTAGTTTATATACATGTTATCATTGGCCGCTAGCTGTTATATTCAAGATCAGTATCAAAAATACATTTTGTATATTAGGAGAGCCGAGTCATGCCGGCATCCGTTACAACAGCAATGTGGTGATGTAGGCCAATTTAGAGGAGAGTGATCGAAGCAGTAGTAGATGCATGAAAGG